>SNQJ01S0024524.1:14287-29035 GCA_010110895.2 Picea sitchensis | reverse complement strand
TTTGACAATCTCATAACCTGCTTGTTTTATGCCTTCAATCTCTTTCAGCAATGATTGTACATCTTCTAATTTCAAATCCCACCTTGCAAGGAAGATCTCTTCAAAATGGTCCATAGATATGATGCTGGATGTTGGAAGGTTATCATACAATTTTTTAGCCTCTCCATGCAGAGAGGCAGAGAAGAGTTTCATCATTAGGTCTTTAGCTTTGTCACTAACAGGGCGGTATTGAAAGAATTCCCAAAATCTTCTCATGTGATAATCGGGACTTTCTCTATCGAGGCCAAAGAATCTAGGGAGAAAATTCTTATAAGAGAGAGGCATTTTTCTGGGATATCCTGGGATTCTACTCATATCCAGAGGTTTGTAGCTTCCTGGATCCCATTGTGAAGTCATAGTTGGCTTCATCATTAGTGGAGTCGCCAGATAGTTTTCTTGAAACTATCAAAGATAAGGGAAGACACCCTAGTAGAGTCACCAGGTAAGCTTGTAAGAATAAGACATCTATAGGCAAGGCTTACCAAAAGATTTTTCATTGAGGAAGATTGACTCAGTGTTCCTTGGCAGTGGCGCCAAAATGTTATCGCTCAGTTTGTAGTTTAGTTCATAGACTAGAGGATAAGGGTCAAACTGGTGTAACAGGGACCTACCCCACCCAATGTCACCACAATGGGGAGGTCCGTTCTATTTAGGGTGGCTAAACCCAAGGGAGACGTCCCTGGCAATCTGGGGTTTTGAAAGGAACATGCTCAAAGGATTAAGGCTAGTTTCCCCTTCACAGATTACTGCCGAGAAGATAGTCAAATAAAGAATAACCATAGAAAAGGCACATGTTTGTGAGACAAGACAACAATGCAACTAGTACATGCAATAATGGTTAATACTTCATAAATCAATGACGATCAAACTTTAATGTATATGAGCATATACAGTAGTAAATATTGACGAAGTCAATGTTTGCAATAATGACAATGGCAATATAATGTTACTTGTCAATCAACACTAGAATGATATAGCATCTAATGAAAATGATCAATATTTAAATTAACTCAATGCATTAAATGTCATTAGTTTCTCATGTACAATAGATTGTTGCATCAATATCCAAGGGATGATGTCATCTTTCTTTAGGGTTAGTATGATTAAGCAATATAATAGACAAATAAGGTCAACTTTTTGCTAATTAGCCAATGAAAATCACCAATTCACCAATGTCTATCACAAGATGACCAAGCCAATAGTGTTTTCTATCAACAATAGTTCAAATAAGGCATGAGGTCATCATTAATTGCAGAGTTAGAGGGATTGCTGTGTCAGGTATGACGTCATCCCTGGTTAGTGCGTTAGGGTTAGTTAGGGTTTCAAAATTTAAAAGTTTGAAAGATAAATTTGCACAAGAAGCTCAACGTTGGAAAGAAAACCAGTGCCTTAGGGTAAAATGGAGTCAAAAGTAAGGGAAAAATCTCAGGAGGATAAAAATGTAAAGACTAGAAGGTTAGGTTCTATGGTGTTGTAATGGCAGGGCCCTAGAATCAAAACCCTAAGGGAAGGAGGCTCATTCTGGTGTTTCTTAAGCAAGGCCTCATGCTCCTTCCTCTTTCTCTAAATACTCTTGGAAAAACAACTAGCTTCAAAGAACAAATATAAGGGAGAAAAGTGTTGCGGGAGCAAGGCTCTTCAAACCCTGGAAGGTTAAAACCCTAGGTGTAGAATTAACTAGGCCTATGATGCTCCTCTCTTCAACCTATACTTTAATGCTAACTTAGAAAAAGAGAGATAAGTGTAGCAAGGGCTAGGCTATATATTTCTTTATCAAAGGCTAAAACAAGTTTCTCAAGCATGGGGACATATAGCAATGACCTACTAGTGTGCTTGCTACCTAGGGTTTCAAGATCTAGCAATATAATAGCAATGATATAGCAAATGTAAGAAATTAAACCTACAACCATTTATTTAAGAAGTTTTGCATGAAAAATTCACTTACAAATCATGAAAAATGCTTAATCAAACCCTAGTTGTAAACCTTCCATGAGAGAAACACCATACATGCCAAGAAGAATACTCCAATAAGAGTTGCGCCTCACTTCCATGACCAAAGATACCAAGCAAAAGACTAAAAGTTGATCTCTCACAAGAGAATGAGTTGTGTTATGTTTAAAATGAGGAGAAACGTCCTCTATTTATACCAATCCATGACCTTTGAATTAAAATTAAGGTCATTAAAATAGCCGACAAGACTTACTATAATATGAGCAAAAAGAGGGATGTCAAGCCCCTTTGAGGGAGACGTTGGCCCTTTTTGGGAAAATATAGCATCCAGAAACCAAACGTTGGCCCTTCTAGGGATCCTCCAAGCTGACACATGTGCCAAATGACCTCATCACACTGCCACACAGTCCAAACAATGTCCAACTCTCTTAGGTGACGTCTTGTCCATCAAAGGCAAACGTTCCATCTGCAGTGGGTGATTCCCTCTAGGCCAGGCTCTGCCAAAGTGTCCTGGGTGGAACGTCCTTCTTTCTTTTCGTGCAATGGCTCATCATAACGTTGTCCTATCTATGCCATCCCAACAACCATCTGATGGGCTCTTCAATCCCATGGAGGTCCGAGCTAATCATATCCCAATGTGCACCGGTCCACTAGTACCTGTCCTTTGGGTATGGTCCTGCACATCAAAAACTACGCCCTCCATGGGCTCATCAGTCCTCGGGATCATAACAATGTCAATCATGTTTCATCATTAAATTTATCAAATACATGCATAAAATCCCTAGCATAACATCTAATAGCTCAAAGACATTACACTGGTCTACTATACAAAGTTGAAGAAATAGACAAAATAACCTACTGGGCCAGTATCCACAAGAAAAGGAAAGTTTCCACAGAAGATCATTCAAGTCATGTACATGAAGTGATATGGTTTAGGGATGTCCATTCATAGTAAGACCAGGGGTAGGTGTTTTCTGTTGGTTCCTTTGTAGGAGGTGAGTTGTACCCGTCATGGATGCACCTTTTCCAAGCCCCTTTATTGCCTTTATTTATTTATTTATTTATTTTTCTTTCTTTTTACTTCAAGGTCTCAGTAGAGGACACTACCTTGGTGTGGTGACCAGAACTGACAGTGTTACCCATTGGTATTTTCACAGAAATGATAAGGCTAGCTCGTGATGAGACCCCCTTTCCCTTGGTCATGCAACCAAAGGTCATTGCCCTAGCATGGTGACCAGATAATGGCAATGTCATACTGCTAGATACCTATGAACATAATGGGCCGGCTCATGATGAGACCTCCCATCCTCTTGGTTAGGTCTTGTTTTTTATTATTTTTTTCGGGTCCCTTTTGTTTCTTATCGAGAGGCCTTTTATTGCCTTCTCGGGGATCCTTGGGCGAAGAATCTCTAGGTTTTATTTCCTATGGATTTTATCTTTTACGAGTTGCTTTTACACCCTGGGCCTTTAGCCCCTTCTTCCCACAAGACAAAGTGTAACCCTCAAAGGTCATCCTAAAGGCCAGACTAGGGGAATGGGATGGATGTATGGGAACTAAGATGTAAAGTGATAGAATGATGGAAGCAGACGATGGCTCTGCAAATCCCCTCTGGTGGCTAACCAAAACCCATAAATATAAGCTTGCTAGGACACCCCGTTAATCCCCCCAACAATGGTCAAGTGGAATAGTGTAAGATCCAAGAAGTTGTCAGAAATGTAAGGAACCTGATGCATATATAAGAAAGTTATAACGATCAAACATGACACATACCATGATACCTTGGACCAATTACCTCATGGAGCAAGAGTCTTCTCTGATGCAAGTCCAAGTCGATGGTGATGGAANAAGGAACCTGATGCATATATAAGAAAGTTATAACGATCAAACATGACACATACCATGATACCTTGGACCAATTACCTCATGGAGCAAGAGTCTTCTCTGATGCAAGTCCAAGTCGATGGTGATGGAAGCTGCTGCTGCTAACAAGACAAGTCTGGAGAAGAAGAAGAAGGATGGGCCCTCCACGGCCATGCTCAGGTCAATCCTGCTCTCGGTACTCCATGTCTAGGACCTGTGGGCCTCGAGACATGATCTCCTATTTATCCCTAGAAAATGGGGATAACATGATTCAAAGTTGATCCAACAAAAAATGAAGTAATTTCTAAACTTCCATTACAAAAAAATATAAGGATGTACAAAGTTTCTTAGAACATATAGGATATTGTATATTATTTTTACAAAAAATGCATCTCCATTGTTCATATTACTCATAAAAGATTAATATTTTTTTCGAATATGCAATGTCAAACTACTTTTGAAACTCTTAAGGAAAAACTCTGTTTAGCACCAGTGCTAAGAGGACTAAATGAGCCCTTACATTTTCATATATCAACTAATGCTTTTGACACAACTATATGAGAAGTTTTGGGATAAAAGGAAGATCACCAATCATAATCCATCTATTTCATTAGCAAGAATTTAGCTCCTAGTGAATTGAGTTATATTGTGACAAAAAAAAGAGTTTCTTGCAGTTGTACATCCTATCAAGAAATTTATAAATTGCATTAATGGTTATGAGTTTTTCATCCATATTTATCATTTTTCTATTCAGTTTCTTATTAATACAGGGTAAAATCATGAATCTGGGTAACACTTTCATGACAATCGGGTCTCCAAAATTTCTAGCGGCAATTTTTCGGCCGAACAAATGTTACTTTCGGCCGAAATATTTAAAAAGAGTTTCTGCGCTTGTACATCCATCAAGAAATTTATGTAACCGTACTAATGGTTATGAGTTTTCATCCATATTTACTACTTTTCTATTCTACTTTATTAATATTGCAGCAAAATCATGAATCAACACTTTCATGGTTAAATCGGTTCCAAAAATTCTAGCTGCAAATTTTTCTGTCAACAATGTTACTGGCCAAACATTTCTACCGGTACCCTCACCGCCAAATTTAACGGTGCCGGGCCAAAATTCATGTACAATTTTGAATGAAATTATTTTCCTTGTAGATTATCATTCCAAATATACTTTTCGGCCGAAACGTTTTTTTTTTAACGGATTCCGTTAAAAACTTGGTTTCGGCCGAAAGAATATTTCGGCCTAAAACGTGAAAATGGGACTGTTAGCAGGAAACTGCAAATTCTCTCAATCTTACTTCATCTTTGGAGGTAGCACTCCCACAACAATTAGAATTTAGTTTCTAATTGATACCAACATTTTTAAAATTGAATTCACTTTCATTGCATAATTTGTTTTCACCATTGTTTTTATCTAATTTTATTGTCTTTTATAAAAAAATTCAATGCATAATATTTTAGGTGAGATTATGGCGATTCATGAAATGAAAAACCATCTCTAAAAAACTACACAACTTGAAAATCATGGAAAAATTATATTCATAATTGTTAAAATGTTCTCATCAAAGGGTATTTTAGATTTCCACTTTGGCAAAAATTGTATAGATACATGTTGTAGAAAAACACGTTTAAAATATGCAACGCTTTCAACTTGGTCAATTTAAAAAAATTCTAGAAATTATAATATTCATCCATTAGATTCAAAATTATAGTCATAATAAAATAGAGTCTCTAGATTACGTTGTACATTTCATTTCTTAAAAACATAATTTTAATAATGTATACATTGTTGTGGGAAAACAAATAACTCATTATCATTCATCTTTGCATTCTCTAACATACCTGCTAAACAATTATCAAATTGACATATCAAATCGATAAAAAAAATTAAAAAATAGTCATTGGAAAGATAACAAAATTATCATGCCTATTTCTTAATCGTAGCGAAAATTCCAAATAAAAAATACTTTGTATGCCGTATTGAAGAACTTGTGAAAATATAGTTTTGTCATAAACAAGCAAAAGTGTTACCTGTCTTCATGATTTTACCCTACATCTATTACGAATGGTAGAGAAACTAGATGCTTTTGGAGTTACGATAATTTAACATTAATATCTTAGATAAACCTAGATAAGAAAATCTAGTTGCAGGTTTTCTTTCTATACTTACTAATGAAAGTGAAGTTATTCCTATAGAATACAGTTTTCCTGAAAAACATTTATTTGTGATATCTACTAATTGTTTTATTATTTTTGCACATCCTTCTTAATGATGGCAGGGTTGATGAACGAGGTTTCGTCCAGAGTTGACCAATAAAACCCCAAGGCTTCAACATGTCAGTCCTTAGTCGAAGATGGAATAAAGTGTTGAATGTTTCTTGTGATTATCCATGTTTTATTTTAGGTTTCCGACAAAACCCTGCAAACCATCGACCCTTCTATATACCATAGGGAAAAACTTCTCATAGAGTGCACAATCCAGTCTCACCTCAGATGGCTTATGGGTGTCTGGAAGATCCAAATATCTATGGTATTGGAAGGGATGCTACTATGGGGATGTTAGACATTATTTCTACCTCAACATACAACAGATCTATTATTCAAACAAATCATTATATCCAGATATAACATTATGCAATAATTTGCATTAATTTAAGCTTCATTTTGCAGTAAATATTCAGACTATTCTACTGTGCGCTACATTTTACTATTACCAGATTCATTCTTTCATTCATCATAACTAAATAATTTCTACAAATAAGACAACCATTGCATAGAGAGACACAAATTTACCATGGTTCACCCGCTGGACTACATCCACAAATACTTGGCTTTCTTCTGTCTTTTATTATTATTCATCAAAATTTCATGGAGTTGCACACATTACATCTATAGCATTGTACACATTATCACTAAGTACAGGTGAGACTGCGAAGATCACACCAAGACCCACATCTTATGACCTTACCCTCTATTACAATGCATATCTCTCTCTCCAAAACTGACTCTAAGATCATGTCACTATTAGCTCCACAACAATCTATAAATCGATAACTCACTAGAAACTAGCAAAACTAGATCTCCTCATATTTCACAATACATATTTATTCTACAAAAATGGGTAAAATATCTGTTAAAACAATGTACAAAACCCTAAACCACTAACCCTAGGTAACTTAGGTTTTTCAACTTTCTTACTTCTTGTTCACGACTGGTCTAGTATCCAATTGTTTTCCTTGTTGAGTTGTGTCCTTTGTCCTTCCTTTGAATTTTCTTCTTTCTCAACACTGCTTTTCCCTTTCTTTCGGCGCGCACTTCTTTTCTGGTGCAATTTCTAACTTCCTTTATTAATTGTTTCCCTTTTTCCCAAAATGGCCTGCACCATCAGACCCCCAACACTCACATGTGACTCATCGTGAGCCACTTAGTTAGTGTGTGCCTCCTTCTCTAACTTCTCTAGCTTCTGGAACCTTCCTGAAATTTCTTCAACTTTATATTTTACTTGTGTTCTCTTATCTACTACAATCTCCATAGTTTACGCAGTAATAGTCTCCTTCAACGTTTTTCCACTCTCCAAACCATCCTGGCCTTTTGCTGCATCAATCTTTGTAAGAATTTGTTTTGTACCTTCTTGTAGTGGCTCCAACTCTGCCTTCCTTGACTTCTTTTATGCTTGTATAGTCTTAAACTCTCTTATAAATTCTTCATTTCTTGCATACTTTTCAACCTCTCTGGAATTGTCATCATTTTTTGTTTTTTCTTTGGTTCTTGTAGTGTTATGTTTATTCCTTCTTCTTTCTGGTCTAGATCCTGTAGTCTTCCATCCTACTGTATATCTATCCATAATTGTTCTATTTTGTTATAAAAATTTGTGATTTTTTGGATGCTCAACACAATGCTATCCAAATTACTTGAAGCCTCCTTCTCCCTTTGTGTTCTTACTTCAGGTGGAGTAGTGGAAAATAAGACGTCAATTATACAATGTGTATTGTGTACGCCTCCATCACGTGTGTTATCTTCTCAATATTACCCTCTATGTGTATACTCTACCCTTTCCCGTTGTCACCAATAGTTTTGAATACTTCCTCCACTTGGTGTTCTAATATTTCATTACATTGATTCATTTCTTCCCCCTCGACTTGCACTTTTTAAGGTGTCATCTCCATTTTCTTCCTTACTTCGTTGTTCAATTGTAAACTTGTCTCATCTACACGAACCCTCGAATGAATTTCCTGTGCAACATTGATTTGAAGTTTATACAGTTCCTTTGTTGGAACCTTGGGCAATGCGAAGTCTAAATTATATATGTATTTCAATGGATTCTCCATTGTGTCCTCATCTATCTGCAACTTTCCTTGGGTTATATAAAATTTTTCATTCCCCAATGCTATTATCTATACTATCTCTTGTTCTGTCACTATTGTTTCTTGTGAAGTGTGATGTTTCACTTGTTCTTTCTACTGCATTATGGTGATTTGCAATTGTTTCAGTGCATTCTTAACCTATGTCAAATTCTTGACTATATCTTACCTTTTCTTCTCAGCATCATACCATGCCTCTTCCACGTGGTCATGTGCTTTATTTGTGACTAACTATGCATCATATTCTGTCACTGTAATCTCTAGAACCTACTTATGCACCTTCCTCTTATGTTTCCTGCAACACTGTTCTATCTGGAAGCCTTAAAATATTCTATTCATTGATTTTCCCTCACCACTTCTGGTGGTATTATCCATGTATTAGTTATCATTTCTTTCATATCATAAAAGATCATGGTGAACATTCTATAATTTACCTTCCTTTTCTTCAAATTTTAAGTGTTTCATAGTGTTGTATATTTCATTGCATGACACTTTCCTAGCCGCTAGTAAAATCCACTATATTTCGGTTCTCAGTACCCAACCAAGACTATAAATATAATTAACCATGAGTAGTGAAACTCTGATCCCATATCTTCTCCATCCTTAAAATCCTCCAAGAATAAGTTTAATAGATAAGGATCCCAACTAAGTAGACTCCCCTTTTTGCATTGCATGGATGCTGTTATCACTCCTGTAGGAGATTCCTCCTTGCGACATTTCCTCAAAAGTTTACAGGCCATCAAATTTTTCATGAACTTCGTTGCTGGATCATTTATATGTCTAATGACCATTCCTTTAAAACCTATTTCAATCCCATATTTTTTCTTTATCTCATCTTCCATAGATTTCTCTTTTGTTTTATCATCCATGTATTTATCTGGTTTTGCATCATCTATTGGTAAACCTGTAATTTCTTCAATTAATTTTACATATATGGATAGATTCCTCTCTATCCATAGGATGCCTCCATGTACTAGTACCAGAAGTATTTTGACACATGCATTTACATATTTTCCTCTCCCAAAATGAGTAATCTCTAGTAGGTTCATGATCCCTATGTTATAAAGTCTTGCAATCCACTTTTTCGGCTCCAATATGGGATCCCCTGATGGAACCTCTCCTTTTATCTCCATGTACACTTAATGTGAAAACTCAAGGAACTTCCCTTTGTTTTCAACATCATGATAAACATACTTCAATTTTTTAACAGACCCTAACATGTTACCAACTACCTTGACTCCATCGAGTATTTTCGACAGTGATAGTGTCATTTCTTTATGTTTTATTGGTGTTATTGGCACAATAGGTTTTTCCCTAGTCTTATTTTGTCTTATTGATGGCCCTGCCAATTATACCTGGTTCTCTTACTCATATTCGTTATTTGTCTCTGCTGACGGTTGTGTTGTGCTTAATCCCACTTGTTGCATGAGGTTTTGCTCTGTGTTAAGGTTTTATGTTTCACCCCGCATGTCAACATACATTTCCTCTATCATCAGAATTTGTTTCTCTTATACAATCATGGGACTAACAGGATCGATGAATGAATATGGAATTATTTCTACATCGACTAATCCCTATAGTTTATTGTTTACCTCATTGACTATTGTATCATGTGGCGACCTTGCGGCACTACATGTTTTCCTTGCAATCCAACTAGGAGCTCCAAACTTTGGTGGCACCATTATGCTAAATCATGAAAGGGTTTCTCTGAATCTTTATTGAATACCTTAGATTCATCTACTCACTCTATATTTTCTTCCTTCACTCTCATTTTCACAAAGTCACAATGAGTCTTATCATTCATGTTTTCCTCTTTCTATAGTCATTCCATACATGCTCTATCACACTGTACTTTTTTTATCACCACTTTTTTCCTTTTCTAGTTGTTTTTCTTTATCGATGGGTTTCTTTTTATTTCTAGTCACATTTATTTGGTGTGCCATGTCTTCCTGTTCATTCATACCAATTGCTATCTTCTACACATTGTATCATCTAACTACATGTGTAACACTTATCCATCTACTTCATATTTTTGTATTTTTCTTTTTTTTCCAATTCAGTTTCTTTGTTTTTCAGTTTCTACTATATACACTATGTACAATGGAATGTTCCTTCGCTACAACTACTAAGGGTTTATGGGTCGATTTTCCCTATATAATTTCATTCAACTTCCATTAACCAATCCTTTCATATCTTTTCCTGCTAGATCCTGCAATTATACAACACCTCCATCTGTGGCATATTTTATCTTATATGGCCCTAGCCAATGCATCCTGAATTTTCCTGGGTGCTACAAGTACTTGTTTTCATACAGGAGAATCATATCGCCTTCCTTAATTTTTTTTTATTGATGTGTCTATCATGTCAAGATTTATCTTTGTCTTTTTGTACCTCCTAATGAAAACCAACCATAATCATTTCCTCTTCTAGTTCCATAAGTTGAGACAATATTTCTTTAGCTTCGCCTCTTTCTGTCACGTTTGTAATGGATGCAATGCATAGACTTGGTATCAAATATTCCAAAGGGACTATGACTTCCTGACCATACACAAATCATAAATGTTTCTTCCATGTGAGTTTCTTGCATGTGGTTTTATAAGCCCATAATATTGTTGGTGTCTTCATATCCCAATCATCCATGTTTACATTGCCAATTTTAGTGAGGGAATTCTCCAAAATATTATTAAATGCTTCCACGATTCCATTAGCTTGAGGACGGTATGGAGTTCTCTTCTAAAATTCTTCAATCATTACCTGAATGGTACTATTGATCAAATGAGTTCCCTGATCACTCATCAAAATTCTAGGGCATCCAAATCTTGTAAGTACTTGTCCAAATAGGATATGCGTTGTAGTATTTTACTGTTGTTGCTTCATCCCATTTGGTTAAATATTGTTTCCTTGTAATAATATTATTTTCTCATGATATTGTAGTTGATGTATTGATTGGTCCTACAAAGTCAATTTCCCATTTGTCAAACACTTTAAGAGTTACCTGAGGTTTTAAGGGAATCACATCCCTTCTGGATGGTTTTCCTTCCATCTAACAGACATCGCAAGTCTTGCAATACTCAATTGCATCTTTAGAAATTGTTGGCCACCATAATATTGCATATTATCTTTTGTGCAATGGCCTTTCCTGCACAATTCCCAATAGTCATTCCTTCATTTTCTTCTGCTAAGATGATAGGGTGTTCATGTTCCATGAAAAATCTCCTTATAATATTGTCTACTCCTAATTTATACAAGTGTCCTACAATAAGTTGATAATATGCATCTCTAACCACCAAATTCTTCTTTTGTGCAGTGGTGTATTCTTTTGGCGAAAACCATGTACTAAAAAATTCAATGATATCAACAAAATATTCATCAGCAATATGTACTGAAAAGAGTTTTGCATCAGGAAAATTATCCTCCAAAATTCTTTGTTCCTCTCCATTAGTTATCCTGGAAAGATGACCAGGCCCTACATTCAATCTTCCATATTTCACAACTACTTCAAAATCAAACTCTTGGAATAACAACAACCATCTACATATTCTTCCCCCCAACACTAGCTTGTTGACTAGATATTTAAGAGAAAAGTGATCGATGAACATCTTAAAATGTTGGTCTAATAAATAATGTTTGAACTTTTGCAACTCATACACCATAGCCAAACCTTATCTCTTTGTCATATTATAATTTTGTTCTGACTCTGATAATTTCCTACATGCAAATGCTATTGGGTGATCTATGTCACCTTCTCCTGGTTGTGTTAATACTGCTCCAAGTGATATTAAAAATTCATCCACATGAGCACAGAACTCTTTTGATCAATCTAGAAATACCAGAATTGGTGTTGTCACCATTTTATCCTTTAAGACGTCCAATCTTTGTTGGCACTCATCATTCCACTAAAACTTGATATCCTTCTTTAACAATTTCTCCATGGACATAGTAATCTGTGCATAGATTTTTATGAACTTTCTATAGTATCGTGTATGACCTATTGTAGCTCTTAATTGGAACACTGACTTAGGTGGTGGTAAATTAACAATGAAAACAATATTTGTAGGCTCGACCAACAAACCCTATTTACACACCACATGCGCTAGAAAAATTCCAAATGGTGCATTGAATATGCATTTCTTAATCTTCAAATATATTTGACACTATATACACCTATATAGCATTAATATTAAAACTTCAACATGATCTTTGAATAGGCTAAATATTGTCCAATCATCTAGATAAACCTCTAAAAATGTATGTATAAAATATTTAAATGCAGCTACCACTACCTTTGAAAAAATAGCAGGGGCATTTTTCAATCCAAATGGTATCATTGTGTACTGATATGACCCCCATTCTATGGAAAATTTAATCTTATGATGATCCTCTAGTGCTATTTTAATCTGGTGATACGCTGAAAATCCATTAGTAAATGAGTATGCTTCTTGTCCTCCTACATTGTACAATACCCCATGTGTACATGGAGTAGGGAAGGGATCATGTAGACATGCATCATTAAACTTCCTCAAGTATACATAGATCCTTATTCCCCCTTTATTCTTTTCCTGAAATACCATAGGTCTAATCCACTTAGATTCTTCAACAGGTTCTATTATACCAGCCTCTAACATTTTATCAATATTTGCCTTAAATTTCTATTTGTATACTGGATTCAGTCTATATGGTATATGTCTTATTGGTTTGGAATCTGGTCTCAAAGGAATCTTCATTTCTCCAATTTCTCCTGCTACCCATTTCATTTATGAAAATTCATTGGAAACAAATCACTATATTTCTGCAATAATTTTTTTATTCTTTCCGCTGTCTGGTTATCCCAATAGTCACCAATACTTTCAATCTTTGGATTATCTTATGTTCCACTAGTTACCTTATTTATCTTCAATGGTGCATCAAATTATTCCGACTATAACCATGGAAATTCTACTTCTCTTTCCCCTTCAACTTATATTCTCTGAATATTCCACGGGTTTTCTTCTACGGGTCTTCTTCTGCAACATGGTAACAATGTAATAATTGTCTGACAGTTTTTCTATTATGATTCTAATACCATGTTACAATTTCAACTTGAGGTTATTCAAAGATATTTTCTTTTATCAACTTTAGTGTTGCATTTATTATTGAATTCTCATGTTCAAATGCAAAGGTGATCACAAAATTATGTTGCAACTCTGTCCAATTTCTAGTTCCTTTGTGCAGTTCTTGTTTTGTATACCTATTTCTTGGTATTCCTTCTAATGTATGCATAAATTGATGTGACCACTCCTATGTTGGTACCAATCTCCATTGGTTTATACATTTGTCTATATGTTTATTTGGTTGTCCCAATCCATCATATTTCTTCATATATTTATTCTTCTATTCTACACCAAATATGATGCGCAATAATCTTTTGCATTGGTAACAATCATGGATATTTTCTTTATGAGTAACCCACCAATGTGCAGGTGTTTATTTCAATGCAATGTCCAAAACTGGTAACCTATTACTTTCTAAGACTTCTAATTCAAACTTTGTCAAGAATTATTCTAAATCAATCTGACCATAGAAGCTTGGAGGATCTCCTACCTATATGCCAAGCCATCTTAGTGTGCATGTAATTTTTGCACATATTATAGTAGCTATCTCATGTAAGAATTACTACCAATTCTCCAGTCCCATGTCAGAATCTGAAGCACAAACAATGATGCTTCTCTAGCTAATCATTCCATCTTTTGTTGGGTTAATGTAATCTTCTCCGCATGTGATAGTTTTGTAAACCTAATTTATCTCTTCGGTGATAAATTTATTTGCATCTAGTTCAACATATTTTCCACTTTCTGAAGAATCTAATGGTTCTATGACTCTATATTCCCTTGATTCAAAAATCATTTTCCTGGTCTTCAAGTTTATGATAACTTGATTGTCAAAATCCCAATCCAGTCCCAACAATGTTGGATAAGGTGTAGTACTATCTACTATATAAATTACCTCAAAATATGCCATAGTTCACACACGATATAAATCAATTGGTATTCCCTTCAATCTACCAATTAGTATCACTCTATGTTGGCTTTCCAATTTCGGTTGAATAGGTGAATATCCAAGTGTAGGTTCCCCCATGCCTTCCCATGTCTTCTTCAGAAGAACATTTACCTTAGATCCCAAATCTAATATGATGCCATCCATGTTAAAGTCTCCAATGTTTGCATTGATTATGAAATGTCTATTTGTTCTTATCTTCCTATGGACATATTTAATTTCTTTTGTTCTAGTTGTATATATTCTCCATAATTTCATTTTTTTGACAACCTGTTGGGTCCCAACAACTCCCCTTATATTTTTACAAAATTTAAAGGGCCCCTATTAAAATCTTGATAATTATAATGAGCTACAGAATCAACCTTTTCAAATAATTCCATTGCTTGGCTTGCTTTGAGACAAACTTAAGACATTCTCTTTAGTATGAGTCATTTATTACAAGAGTATATGTCAAAAGTTAAAAACAAGCATAAAAATCTCAATTTAAACAAAAAA
>SNQJ01S0024524.1:0-11897 GCA_010110895.2 Picea sitchensis | reverse complement strand
TGCACATCAAAATGTTGTTGAGGTGTTGTATTCTTTCTCACCCATTAGTGTTGGTCTTGATTCTTCTTTTCTACATCTTCTCCTATCTTGGTTCCACCTAGAGTAACTATATTGATCTTTTTCCCATCATATTCTCTAGTTTCTGTGGAAATCTATTGAACATTCTCGTTATTTTGATTCCTTTTTTCCTGTATCTTTCTCAGAAGTGTCAAAAAATATTTTGTAGTGTGATCTGTTGCATGAAATTACATGCAAGTTGTTGGTGGTAGTGAACAATCCCTTGCATAATTTCTAGGTTGCTCACAATTTTTGCAGTTTATTGGGCCTCTGCCTCTTTAAAATCCTCCTATTCCACATCCTCCTCTTTTGAATTCTCCTTTGTTTCCTTGATTATCTACACACGATATATTATATTGTGGTATTTTTCTATATTGAGGTGGCACTACAAACTGTTTTGCATTATTATACTATTGCACAGTTGGACCTGTCATTAGTTCATTCTACATCCTATAAGTATCTAAAGTTCTTTCCTTCATAATATCCATGGTTCTACAATCCTTATCCTCATGTCCTATAGACTTGTAGAAATTGTAGAATGTACTATTAGGTATTATTTGGTATTTTTGCATTAGTGGACAATGATAGGGATCGTGTCCATGTGTTTTATATATTTCACACCATACTCTTCATGTGGGTAAGGTATTTGATAATCCTACTTCCAAATACTGCAAAAATGTTGGGAACTCAATTTTATGGTGTCCTTATGTTCTAAATAAGGTACACGAAACAACTTCCCTCTTCTCCTTGCCTTTATTCTGATTCAACTTAAATGTCATATTATTAAGACATTCTCTCATCTCTTCTACAAATGGATATGTATACTTATACTAATTCTCTTCCAATTGTAAGGATACCTGTAGAGCCTCAGCCTGAGTCTAGAACTTTTGTTGCCTCAATGGATACTTAAAGTGTGGAAATAATGAATTTATAAATAATTGTCTATGTTGAATGTCTGTTATAGGAAATTTCAACTTACCTTTCAATCTATTGAACTTCTGATTGACTTCCCAAAATGACTCTCCTGAGTTCTGTTTGATCTCTATCATCTCATTCATAAATTGATCTTATGAACTTGTTTTTTGGAACTCATTGATTAGTGCCTTCTTCATGTCTCAGATGGTTTTCGGTGTTCCTTGTGGACTGTTTATTACTAAACTCATAAACCAGTCCAGTGGGTAGTTTATGAATATGATTGCAAGTTGAGACACTTTCTTGTCTTCATCCATGACCTATTTGGATTCCCAAATCTTTTCACAAATAAATAAATGTTTCTTTCGATCCCTCCAACCCTTATCCATCAAATTTTGGTAAACGAGTGGTTGGATCTACTCCTGCCATTGTAAAATTTTTATTACCACCTTCATGCAGTGTAGATATCTAGCTATTTCTACCTGAACTTGTACTTCCACTTGAATTTCCACTGGTCCCTCGACCTATTGGACTCCTTCTACCAATAATTTTTGGTTGTCTAAAATATTCTTTCCTTTCTGATTTCTTAGTCGTACATGGGGTCGTGGGTTCCACACTAATTCGGATCTGGAATGGAGAACCTTCTTATGCATAGGAACCTTTACCTATGATTTTTCTCTCATATGTGTCATGTAGTATTTCCTCAATATGCTCTGTATTACGAAGATCATCTACCTCTTCTTCATCACTTTCCAAGCCTTGTCGCTCGATTACTACTCTCTTGATAAAAAAGTTCTTTCGGATTTATCGTATAGGTTTTTTGATTTTCAACGTTTTGGACCAAACTAGTGTGGTCTGAAACATCGAAAATAAAAAAACCTATGTGATAAATCCGAAAGAACTTTCTGATCAAAACAATGGTCGCAAAAGCCTTAGAACATAAATACTACCCTCTTTTCCATATTGATATTATATTGGTAGGTTCTTTCGTTGTGTGCATTTCCTAGTCTGTCCATTATTTCCTTGATCTAATATTAATCCATCATAATTTTTTCCATTGATTCCTTCATTTGGCCTCTATCCATATCCCTCTCCATATCTCATATCTTCCTTAGTGTTCCCCCCAGTATCCCCATTCATGCAAAGTTATTTAGTTTTTGGACTCCAATGTCATCACGCCTTTATCATGCATTAAAATATTTATCGATGTGTACAATGATATAATATACCTTCCTCTTGGACCTTTCAAAAACTCCTTCTCTACAACATTGTAAGATTTTTTAGTATTCACTGCAAACTTGGTAATGAATCCTGCAATAATGTTGTTTAGCCAGAAATCCACTACGCGCTGAATTTATTATTGACATTATATAGATGCAAAATATTAGCAGTAGTCCATTCTACTGGTCTCATTTGATTATTTGTATGAGTGTCATTCAATCCCAGTATCCACTACTACAAGAAATGTGGAAATTCAAAGAATAATGCCGAATGAAGATCAATAAATATGTACGTATTTGAATATCGACATGGTGTATAATTAGGTTTTCTATTATCTTTCTATGCAAACCTTATCTTTTTTGTTGCCAACCATCATTTGATTTCCTGTTTATTCAAATTCCATGGTCTGAACATCCCCTTATAATGCTTCATTATCTTCACTATCCTTCTCAACAAGTCCCCTCCAATCTGTTCTTTTGGGTTCCAGCCGACAATAAAACCATTTGTTGGATGTTTCTTGTGATGACCTTGGTTCTATTTTAGGTTTCCAAAAAAACCTGAAAAACCATCGACCCTTCTAGAGACTAGAAGGAAACACATCACATAAATTTCACAATGCAGTCTCGACCGAGATGTCTTATGAGTGACTGTAGCAATCATATATATATACTATTGGAAGGGATGCTACTATGGCGATTTTAGACATTATTTCTACCTAAAAATACAACATATATGTTGAAACTTTGGTATTCTCGTTTAACCATAGACAATGTCACATCATTTTCATCCAACCATAGGCACAAGGCCACCCCCGATCATCCTAGCCTTTACTTAGAATAATTCTGGCAAGACTACTCTAAAACTAGTAGATAAACCCTAGTTGCTAACTTCAGAAACAACTCAAGAGAGGTAGAGTGTTCCTTCTCTAAGGTTAGCACACAAGAGAGAGAGAGTCTCCATATCCACAAAAAAATTACCATACACAATTGTAGCAGTTGCATCTACACTACTCTCTTAGACTTGCGCCATAAGAATATCACCAAGAGTATCACTAAGAATATCACCAAGAGTTTCACCAAGAACCACTAAGAGAATCACCAAGATAGTGCTATAGAGAGACCAAGACCCAAGATATGATCATACATCATTATTTCTTCTTGTAGTTGTAGTTGTAGTTGCAACTGCAGCACTCCACAGGACTTGCACACTTTCTGTCTCTCCAAATGAGCTAAAAATTTATGTATTTATATTAATTTATCTAGTGACTTTTCTAGTTGGGCCAACCTAACTTTCTGGTAATTATATTTTCTTTTTATCTTTTTCCTATGGAGTCGAATTGTATTTCTAGAAGACAATAATTTAATATTGTTATTCTGCTAGGCTGACGTGTCTTCTAGGGTTTCCAAACATCTATTTAATTRTTTGATTTCTTTCAGAATATTCTATTCTAAGTCAATGTTTACACATGGAGGTTAATACCTTTCGTAGCTACCAAAACATCAACACTCCCTCTTATCTAGGGAGGTATTAAGTAATATTTTCTTCATGTAGTGCTCTCAAATAGGTCCATCCATATCACATGCCATGGGAAAGAATCACATTGTCTTGTAGACGAGTCTACATGTAGCATTACCATATACACAAAAGATATCCATAGTGCAACAAGACTTCACCCCATGCATCCAAGGTTTGTGGGTAGCTCTCAATAGATACAACATGTCCTCGGGAAATCCACTACCCTACAATGCATCAATGCATAATCATGTGCACCCTCGATCTCTGTGACAACCATTTTTCATGATGGATGAGATCCACCTGTCTCAGTACCAATCATTTTTCATGTTTGATGAGATCCACCAGACTTAGTTCCAACCCTTTTTCATGTTGGATGATATTTTCCATTTGTTCTCATTGCCAACCATTTTTTATGTTGGATGAGACCCACTAGACTTAGTGCCAACCATTTTTCATGTTGCATGCGATTTTTCCATTTTTTCTTAGTTCCATCCCTTTTTCATGCTGGATGATAACACTCCCTCTGAAGAGGGACCACACCAAGATTTTACCTGAAGTACTCAAACTTCATCCTCAACAACCACTTGGTGAACATGTCTACAACCCGATCCTCAGAAGTCATGAACTAGAGCCCCACTACGCCCCTTTGTACCATATCCATGATATAGTAGTATATAATCTTAATATGCTTCGACCTATCATGGAACACTAGATTCTCTGAAATCTTCATGAAAATCTGATTGTCACACCAAATGCAGGTCACCTCCAATCTAAGACCAAATAACCTAGACATAAGATTATGAAGCCACATTGATGTACATGTTGCCACATACTCAACTTCATTCGTATTGAGAACCACACATTGTTACTTCCTACATCCCTCCTTCTCCTTACTGTAGTACCCAGCTCCCTCTAGAAATGAATGTTTGACTCCCTCTTGAGCACTGAATATCAACTGGATCTTCAATCTGTTCACTTCATAAATTGTCCTCTAGAACAATTCTCGTCATCCTCTTCTTGTAGGTATTACCTACAAGTCAAATTCAGTCCAATATTCAACAATATTCCATAATCATGAAATTAATCAAGTCATAAAGAAATAACAATTTCTTAAGTATGATGACATAGTACTCATAGTCATGCAACCACACATAAGTTTTTATTATCTTTGACCACACTTCTGCTAAGGACTCATCCACATACTAATAAATTTGTCAACTATATAGATTCATTCCATMTCTAATAAAACATACTATAAGGAGTGTACTATGTTATCAAAGAGGTTTCATTCTACACAGGATCCATCATGAGATATTGTGCATCGCTATAAGCTGCATAATTATAACATCATATGCCAAACATGAGACTACTGCTTAAAAGAAAATTGATTCACATGATAAATAATACATATGAAAATGAATCAATCATAGTAAGGGATATAGGGTACTCCCTCTTAATATCAACTATTTGGTATGATCTTTCCCTAGAGATATACTTCTCCTAGAGACTTCTTGTCTCTGAGCATACAATCATGCATAATTACGTTGAAAGGTCTTTATGTTTTATTTATTGTATGGTCTAGATGGCTCCCTCTGATCCTTGACTACTTCTGAGTTGGTACTTGGTGGTTTCACCTTCCTCACCACTGGTGGAGTCATTTTCTCCTCATGATATGGCTTGTAAATAATATATGGCTTTGCATCCTGCAAAGTGTCACAGGAGCATGTTGGTCTCTTCCTGGTTATTGTAATGAATCTGTGTAGGTCCTTTTAGCTCTACTAACTCTTCCTTATGATTTGAAGAGTGATCAACTACACTAGAGTAATTTGATTGGTCAACTTTGGAGCCTTATTCTCCTCACAATCAATCTCCATATGAGATACTTTGTATCTCGCAAAAGTACCCTTCTTCGTATTCTTCTTCTTTGGTACATGGATCTGTACGATCATGTATACAACTTCTTATCTAGATAGTTTTCTCCATGTCAAACTAGATACCATCTAATATATTTTCTCTTGCAACCATCAATATAGCTTCCCTCAAAGTTATCACCTATGACCTATCCAAAAAAAAGACAACAAAGGGGAAAACAAAGGAAAAAAATAATACTCTTATAATAATAAAAAAAAAACGAGAACAATAATCAAAATAGCTTCTTCACAAAGCTATTGCTTGTGACCTGCTTGGAACAAGAGCCAAAATAAATAAATAAATACAATAAGAGGAACAACACTCTTCTAGTGTTGTGATCAATCATTCTTCCATGTTAACCTCCATGGAATTTATAAAATAACCAAGATGACATGCCTGGAAGCAAAAAAATAAGTATCTCCTAGATGATATATTAGTTCATCTTACAAACAAGTACAATAAGAATTTATATCAATAGTACTTACATGTTGCTAAGTATTCATTATATCTAGTAGTAATAGAACCTTTCAAGGACTATTGTCACAACTAGAACTGTAGAAATGATCAAACTTGATATGTACAAATTGGAAACTTATTAATTTAATAAATCAAACCTGGAACCTGGAGTCTTATCTTTAGTAATGAGTGTTGTTTATTTTCTTATGAGTGTCCTTCACTCAACATGACAAGTATTATGTTAAACCTGTCCCCTGTACTTAAGACGATATATTTTCTTGAAAGAAATATGAGTTAGAGAATATAATGCAAATAAACTCTAAAGTTTGCAGCTACCCTTAGAGAAGGAATGCTCAAATTACTAATCAATATAATAATTTGACTAAAGTTAGTTTCTAACTTTAATTTTGACCAGAGATTAGTACTATAATCATAACTTCAAAAAAAATGCAACCTAGATGTTCATAATTCCATAACAACTAGAGGCATATGAAAAATATCAAACCTGGAGTGTGTTGTTCCTCTAAATGTGGTGTATCTGAGATCCATATGGATATATGATTGTAATATATCCCTTCTCATAAAATCAAACTCAAAAAAGTGATACAATTTAAATATATATGAGTACATACCTTCGACAAAATTGGCAGGGAGTAGCACCATCCAACATCGATAGAAGGAAAGGATGAACCTTAAAACTTCAAAGGTGCTCCAACTTGTAATCTAAAGGTAGCAGGAGATTCGCCAAATACTAGTCCTAAAACTTTACAAAAACTTTCAGTGCAACTTGTACTATGACTGGTGTTGTAACTGGAACTAGTGTTGCAACTAGCACAAAGGAACTAGCACTACAAACCTAGGGTTTTATGAGAAAACCCTAATTTATCAACTTCAAAAATTTGTAGATCTGATCTATTAAAGAGTTTCTCCCTACTTAGGTGACCTTCTTAGTGGGTTCAGTAAGTGCTAAATGATATTGATTAATGGGGGAAACTGAGGATCTTCCTTCTAGTGGTTACACTATTACAAAGGAAACCAACTCTGATACCATGTTTAAATTTTGGTATGCTCATTTAAACATAGACAGTGTAACATCATTATCACCCAACCATAGGCAAAAGGCCACCCCCGAGTATCCTAACCTTTACTTAGAATAATTCTGACAATACTACTCCATAACCAATAGATAAACCCTAGCTTCTAACTACAGCAACAACTCAAGATAGGTAGAGTGTTCCTTCTCCAAGGGTAGCGCACAAGAGAGAGAGTCTCCATATCCATAGAACAAGTACCATACACAGTTGTAGTAGTTGAAACTGCACTAATATCTCAGACTTGATCCATAAGAATATGACCAAGAGTGTCACCAAGAATATCACCAAGAATTTCACCAAGAACCACCAAGAGAATCACCAATATAGTGCTATAGAGAGACCAAGAACCAAGATATGTCCATATGCCCTTATTTCTCCTTGTAGCTACAAATACAACTCTCCACAGGACTTGTGCAGTTTTTGGCTCTCGAGGTGAGCTAAAACGTCTTGCATTTATATTAATTTGTCTAGTGAATTTTCTAGTTGGTTCGACCTGACTTTCTGGTAATTATATTTTCTATTTATATTTTTCCTATGGATCTGACTTGTATTTCTGGAAGATAATAATATAATATTATTATTCTTCTAGGCCGACTTGTCTTCTAGGATTTCCACACATCTATTTAATGGTTCACTTGCTTCTGAAATATTGTATTCTAATTCAAAGGTTACACATTGAGGTTAATACCTCTCGTAGCTACAAAAACATCAACAAGATATACTATTCAAACATATCATTATATTAATATCTACCATTATATTATCATTTGAATTCATTTAAGATTCATTTTGTAGTACACATTTAGACCATTCTACCATTTGTTGCATTTTACTATTACCAGATTCATTCTTCCATTCATCATAACTGAATAATTGTAAGAAATAAGACAACCATTGCACACATAGACACAAATTTACCGTGGTTGAACCCCCTTTGTCTACGTCCACAACGATATGAATTTATTCTCTCTTTTATAATTCTTCATCAAAATTTCATGGCGATCCGCACATTACATATGTTTATAGCATTGTGTGCATTGTCGTTGTGTACAAATGATGATGAAAAGATCGCACCAAGATCCACATCTTGTGACCTTACCCTCTATTACAATTCATATCTCTCTTTCCAAAACTGACTCTAATATCATCTCAATATTGTCTACACAACAGTCTATAGCTCGATAACTCACTAGCAACTAGCAAAACTAGATCTCCTCAGATCTCACAATACATATTTATACTACAAAAATGGGTAAAATACTCGTTACAACAATGACCAAAACCCTAACCTACTAACCCTAGGTAAGCTAGGTTTGTCCACTTTCTAACTTCCTGTGCATGGCTAGTCCACAATCAAACCATTTTCCTCTTTGAACCGTGTCCTTTTTCCTTCCTCTGACTTTCCTTCTTTCTCAACGCTATTTTTCCCTATTTTTCGGTGTGCGCTCCTTTTCTAGTCCAATTTCTAACTCCCTTTATTAATTTCTATTGTTTTCCCCAATATGGCCTCCGCCAACATAAGGTCTCACCCAAGACGCCATGAGAATCACAGATACCATCTGGTCTTGTGTTAGTGATGAAGGGTTAAATTACACAAATAATCCACTCGTTTTGGCATTCCTACATTCCATTGAAATATACTTAAATATTAACAACATATAACATTAAAATATACAATCAATGAACACATCATCAACACAGTAATTGACAAAAATAATTGTATCTTGTATTATTTCCATTTGCATAAGAGCATAAATGGATCAAGAAACTCATAATTCATCAAAAACACTGTGATGGGCTCTCATACATTCTATCAGTAGTTCATTATAAGTTCCCTTTTTCTTTCTCTCCAACTCTGCATGTACTACTAACATGACTCTACTACAAACTTCATACCAAACTTGTTCAAGCTACATACAAAACCAGACGCACAACCAAACTCTTAAAAAAATAGATAGAATCATTTATAAACCAAGAGAACTTAGAGAGAACCCACTGAATCAACAACACTAAAAAAAACAACACCACCACCACCACCAAAAAGAACAACCTTCCTTGTTTCGTCGTTGATCCCTTTTTTTCTTCTTCTATACATTGGCGCTCTTTCACTTTCATCTCTCCTCCACTCACTCTATTGACTGTCAGTCCTACATTCTTTTTCCACCCGCATGCAGTACACGTAGCCTATTTAGAGTCATGTATGTCTTAAATAAATTTCCATATCATCACTTAACTGCTCCATGATCTCTCGTGTTTTCTAACTTACTCATTCGAGAAGATTTCCTGATGATCCTCTTCTTGATTCCTGCATGCATACGACATCTTCTTGATTTATGACATGCATAGTGGAACTTTTGACTAGCATATGAACCTTGATTCATCCATCACATAGATGATATTGTGTGTGAAAAACTATGTTTTTTGTGTGCCCACAATTTTCATCCTAAAACTTTGGGTGCCAACACTAATTCACCTTGGTTTTCAAATATTGTCAATTACATAGCTATGTGAAAATTACCACAACATCTCTCACCAAAAGAGAAGGAGAATATTACTAATTCAAGTCCCATATATTCCTGTATTGAAGGAGACCTCTTTCGCATAGGAAAATATTTAATCATTCGACAATGTGTGAGAGAATATGAAGTCTTTGATATCTTCAAAGCATACCATGGTGAGCCATGTGGATGACACTTCACTGACAAAAGGATTCCTCACAAAGTCCTTCATTTGGGATATTATTTTCCTACCCTTTTTAGAGATGATAAGAAATATGTTAGAAATTGTGATAGTTGTTAGATAATGGGTCGACCATTACAAGTATATGCATGTCTTTATAGACACAAATTCTAATAGAACCTTTTGAAAGCTGGGCCCTAGTTTGTTGGACTAATTAATCAACTATTTAAGAAAAATGTATATATTTTATCATGTATAGACTATGTAACCAAGTGGGTGGAAGTTGAATCTCTTCCAAGGGAAACCAAGGAAGTAGTTTCAGATTTCTTGTATGAAGAAATCTTTATTCATTTCGGTGTACCTTCAGATATTTTCACAAATCAAGGGACACAATTCACATCAAAGATTATTCACTTAGAAGTATCAAATCATACATAGGAAATCCTCTCCATATCATCCACAAGCTAATGGGTAAGTGAGAATCCACTAAGAAAGTTTTGGAAGCTATTTTGACTAAGAAAATAAAACTTCATCATAAATACTTGGAAGACAGGCTTCCAGAAACACTTTGGGCCTACTGAGCAACTTGGAAAAATGTTACTAAATACACTCCTCATGAGTTGGTATATGTTAATAAATTAGTCCTACCTATTGAATTTCAAATTAATGCATCAAAGATTACATTGTAGGTTGGAATGGATATTTTAGAAGCTCAAAAGCATCATGATCCAGGTGCATATTGGTGGCCTCCAACCTATTCCAACTCCCTCCTTTTGCTAGTTTTTAGTTCAACACGTCTTTTGTACTTGTTTGTAATTGTGGTTTCTACACTTCCAGGGTTGTATGGATCCCTACACATCTTCCAGGTTGATATTGGTGGCCTCCCACCTAATCCAAATAGCTTATTTGGTATGTTTTCATGTTAGCACATCTTGTTGTACTTCTAGGGCCGTTTTGGGGCCCTAAATAGTGTTAATTTTTCTTACCACAATTAAACTGTAGACAAAGTCTGAGTTTGACGAATTAATGTGTAGTTATCGAAAATACATTTCCAATGGGCTATCGCACACCTAAAATGAATATGTAATGAAAACGTTACAACCTCGGGAAGTTAATGTACTAACTTACTCAAATGGGGCCTGCATGAATTTTGGTGTTTCATCACCTAGGGTTACATTTTTGGATGTCTATGGTTTTGGAATTCATGTTTAACATAAAAAAGGCCTTTAGAGCCTCATTGTAATCATGTTCTGGAAAATGGTAGTCATCACATGTCTTCTCATAGATAAAGCTACCACCCATTCTAGCGAGTCTTGCACTTTGTATTTTTACATTATCTTTACAATTATTTCATTAATAGAAATCAAGTATTCATGTATCTTTATGTTTTTGGAAATTTTCATGAGTATTTCATTATAATTTATCTACATTCATTTCGTTCCGAAAAAATACGAATCAGTGGTATCAAAGCAGGTTGCTCTTGATCATTTTTCAGCCATGTCCCTGACGAGGTCAAAGTATAGCCAATTGGTTACCGAGCTTGTATCTCTTGAGGAAAATCACTCTTGCATGCCCAAGAAACCCTGGATGGTGGAAGAAAAGAAGAAAGACGGAGCATAAGATTCTATTAAACTATTTCTTGAGCAAGCTCTCGCGTGACAGAGGGACGAAATGATGGAGAAATTTTCACACATCCTTCAACGCCTACTGATAAAAAGAAACACATCTTCATCTAACTACCATTTTGGAGGAACCTCTCCTTTCAAGGTATAATTTAATTTTGATATTCGCATATTTGAAGGTCAAGTAGATGCGGATTCCCTAGAAAAATGGTTAAATCTATTAGAAGGTTATTTCTCTATTCAAAATTTTTCCGATAGGGAAAACATCACCTTCTCACTCCTAAAGGCTCTCCCCCATGTCAAACATTGGTGGGAAACTTACTGGGAGAAAATTTCCACAGAGGAATCTGGAATATATGGGTCTGATCCCACATGGATTTTTTTTGTGGATGTGGTCAAAGAAAAGTACTATCTTGTTGATAACTATGAA
>SNQJ01S0024523.1:90662-106041 GCA_010110895.2 Picea sitchensis | reverse complement strand
TTTTACTGTAAAGTGAAATTCTAAATAAAAAAAATACTTTTATATGTCGGAAGTTGAATAACTTGTGAAAATACAGTTTTTTTCTCATAAAACAAGCAAAAGTGTAACCCACCTTCATGATTTCACCCTCCTCTTTTATTATTACTTGGTGATATCCAGATATGAGATCTATCTTGGAAAATATTTGCGTGCCTCTTAGCTAATAAAAAAGATAATCTATCCTTGGAAAAGAATACTTGTTCTTTACTGTTACCTTGTTCAATTGTCTGAAATCGATACACAGTCTCAATATACCATCCTTTGTATTCATGAATAAAACCGGTGCACCCCAAGGTGACACACTTGGGCGTATATACCCCTTTTTCCATAGCTCTTCAAGTTGCATATGCAACTCCTTCAGTTCTGGCGTACTCATCCTGTAAGGATTTTTGGATATAGGTGATACTCTTGGCATCATATTAATAGAGAAGTCAATATCTCTTTTTGAAGGTAATCCCAATATCTCTTTAAAGAAATCCTCATACTCTTTCAACACTGCGTAGTCTTCTGCACTTGGCACTTTATCCTTAGGTGCCTATTCCATGTGTGCTGCGAATACTTGACATCCTTTTCAGTAACTTTTCTTCAATTGCAATGCTGAAACTTCCATAATAGTCACAACTCTTGGAATGCCATGAACTGTTCTCAAATTTCCTTTCTCATCGAGGAAAGTAAATGGCTTATTATAACAATCTAGGACAACATGGTGCTCGTCCAACCAATCCATACCAATGAGGAAATCGTATGAGCCCAAAGGTATAATATTCAAATCATCTTTTGTGAACAATCCATTCATCTCAAGAGGACATGCCTTAACCATCTCATTGATTTTCCTTGTTTCTCTGGTACCTAACTGCACCAACCAAGGTTTTCCAAGCTTGCTTCTTGGAAAATGAAATCTTTCCACCATGTTAGGATCTATATAGCTATGACTATCTCATGAGTCTATTAAAATAACAATAGGTTGGTCATTAATCTTACCTTCCACCTCGATCATGTGTGACTGGAACTCAACCTTATTGTTATCCGACACGACGTAAATCCTTGGCACATTTCTACCCATGTCTTCCACTGTTGCATCTTGTTGTATACTATGCGCAATCCTCGCTTTATCGCCTCCTTGAGGGAAATCTTTGCGCATGTGATTTATGACACAACTCCAACACTACATAGGTTGTTGCCATGAATTTTGTCCCACTATTTCTGACATTCTATGCTCCTAGAGAGTCATCGACTCATCTGTCCTTGCAAAGTATTTCTGAAAAATGATGACTTTACTCCCTTCTTCCTCTCTTCCACCTTACTTTTCATCTTATCTTCCCAAGCCTTTTGGAAAGTTGGTCTTCCCTTATGCTGGTCATAAAGACACTTAGTGTTCCTTATGGTTTCTTCCAATGTCTTAGGGTCATAATATTGTATCTTGTCACTGATAATTGAGGGAAACCCACTCAAATATATCTGAATCTTCACCTGTTCATCCTTGATAAAAGACACATATTTCAACAATTCTAAAAATATTATTTTGTACTTGTTGGTTATTTATCTCTCTTCCTACTCTTTGGATGACCTAGGTTCAAGTATGAACAATCTTCCAAAAAATCCCTCTAAAACTATCATCCCTCATGTTAAACCAGAAGGAAACACAACACATAGGATGTACTACGCAGTCTCACCCGAGATAGTTCTATGGGTGACTGCAATGCTCAGATGCTTGCAGTATAGGAAAGAGTGGGGATATAGGATTGCATTTCATCTTCTTAAGCCTTGATCTAGAAGTTCCTTTCATTATTCTTAAGATCCATTCATCCATTACGTGGATGCATGCATTCTAACAAATCTAACAATTAACCAATCTCACAGAATTATTCATTCATCAACCAACTACTTACAGAGAGTACTTATGCAATAAACACATGGAATATTACACAGGTGTTACCGTGGTTCACCCCCTCCTGGGCTACGTTCACAAAGATCTAGCTCTTAGGCTTTTTTATTATGGTTCTGTAATATATGGTGCCACGTGCTCTACAAATCCGTTGATACCATCATACAATAGACTCCATGACCTTTTTTAGGCTGACTAGACCGCACTAGGCTCCTTAGCCTGCGATATATTCCTCAAGGTATAGTTATTTGACTCTCTTAAAACTCAAAAACTTACAAAAATGTATCAGATCTTACAGTCATTCTCCTAACCAACCAAAACTATATTCTCTAACCTTCCCGGTCGGGGCCCGACCTAGACCTCCTAGGTGCCTATTTATACTTATTTTTGGCTTATCAACCATTACAATTTCTTACAAAAACCCTAACCCTAATGTGGTTAGGTTTTCTTGCATGCACACCTGGCATGCTTTCCTCTCACATGTTTCTTTTCCTCTTTTTCTGGCGTCGCTTTTCCTTTATTTCCAGTGTGCTCCCCTATTTTTCGGCACTGCTTTAATTCCTTAAAAAAATCTTTGATTTCTCCCAAAATTGGCCTGTGCCAATATGCCCCCAACACTAACATCTTGACTCATCCCGAGTCACTCATGAACTCCAGCGTCTTCCAATGCCTGTGCCAGTGCGTCGTACATCTCTTCTATCCGCTGGCATTACTCCTGAGCTTGGTTTCTCTTTTCTGTCATGGCATCTACCACTTGCACAATGACTGGAGGTATTAATATCTCTCCCCCCTCCAAGCCTATCTGTTCGATGTTCACTTTCGCTGCATCGATATCCACAACCAGTTGTTCTACCTTCTCCTGCAAGGGCTCCAACAAAGCATGTCTTTCCATGTTCTGCGCCTGTACCTCTTTTTCCTCTGCCTGTAGGTTCTTCATTTCTACGACAATCTTGATATTCTCTGGCAATGACATTGTCCTGTGTCGCTACTTGAAATCTGCCATTGCTGCATGAAATTTATCTTCCTGCCCCTGCAATTCTTGTAGGCTCCCATCCTTTAGTAGCTATGTCCATAGCTGGGTGATCTTTTCCAACATCTCTGTCATTCTATGGATATTCTGCACGTTTTTCTTTGCAGATGTTGTCGTGTCCTTCTCTCTTTGCTCTCTAATGTCTGGAGGAGTAGTAGGTAATGCACACTCCTCTAGTTCCTTGATCTGGTCTTTGTATTTTTTCAAATTATGCGATATATTTCTCATCTTCTCTTCCGAAGATGCTCCCTATGATTCTGCGTTGTCCGAGATGGCTTGAAATACTACATGTATCTCGTTCTCCATCTCGTCCACTTTTTTCTACACCATCTTTTTCTCCTTCCCTTCTTGGTTGATGACTTCCTTAAATACTGTATTCTCCTCCTATGCTATCTGTAAATTCATCCTGTTAGACCTTGCTCTGGACTAAATCTCCTGCGTGACGCTGACCTGTAATTTATTTAGTGCCTTTGTTGGAATCTTGGGAAAAGCCAAGTCCAATGTCTCAATGTCTTTTAAAGGATTTTGCGTTGTCTCCTCATCAAGAAATAACATCTCAGGTGTTAATATAAAGTTGGCGCTCCCCTGTGTTATGATCTCCACTGTTTCTTGAGCAGGGACTCCTTCCCTAGCCTTTACTGGTGTGTCCTTCAGTTGGTATTCTGCCTGTATCTTCAACTATTCCAACACAATTTTTACCTCATGTACTTGGTCCAGAATTGAATCCTGGTGATTCTTGAAATTTTCCCACACCTTTGACAATCGATCTTTCACTGACATGGCTATCAACGCCACATCATCTAATGTCAGTGATGTTTCCATTGGTTTTCTATGGGATTTCACCTTCTTCTTGGAGTCGCTTGGTTGCTCCCCTGTTGTCTTTATTTGGGCCTCTGATGGTTTAGATGCCTTAGGAATATATGTATCCATGCCTGTCTCCTGTGACATTTCTTCCTCCATATATATCTCTTGTGCCTCCGTTTGTACTTCTTTTGCGTGTACATGTTCTGTCATTCCTCTTGGTGCCTGTTCTGTGCGCAGTGGTCCTTGTGTAGAACCACACTGTGATTTCTTCTTTGTCCTGCTTTTCTTTTGTATGGGAATACTTCCCCACTCTTGAACTTATGTCATCTTCTTCTTTTTTCTCGTGCCATTTGTGCCCGTCTACTGTGCAGGGACTGTTCTGTCCTACATCCTAGTTTGTCCTCCTGACACTGTATTTGGGATCATTAGAATTTTTCACTCTTTAGACCACTCATGGACCTCCATCTGGATATCCTACGTCGTCACATAATAATTCAACTGTAGCCACTCTTTGGCTAGATCCCTCTTTGCTTGTAGCCACATACTATGGCGTGATGCTTGGAAATTCGCTATCTGTCCAAACTCCTGGACAATTTCTGGGGAAATTCTCCATGTGTCCACCAACCTGTTTTGGATCTTCTTTAAATACAATTCAAATACGTCGTTGTTGATTTTCTTTGCCTTGGGATCTGTTGTGCTTTGAAGAGACGTGTAGGGCGCTGCGCCACACTTTCCTATTCTTTGCAGGAACACGATGTATGTGGGTTCTTTCCATCCCACCAATGCAATGAGGATGAGTAACCACGAAGAGTGGAACTCATAGCTCTAATCTCGTGTGTCCTTGAAATCTTCCAAAAAAGAGTTCAATAGATAAGGGCCACAACTCCTCAATCTCCCCTTCGCACACTGCACTGTAGCTGCTACTACGCAGGTGGTTACCTCCTCCTTTCTACACTTGCGCATTAGCTTGCAACCTAACAATTTGGTCACAAATCATGTGGCACGATTGTTTATGTCACTGATCATGATTCTCCTATTACCTCTCTCCGTGCCATACTTTGCTTTGATTTCATCAGAAATGGTTTTTTCCTTTGTTTTGTCTTCTAAATACTTCTATGTCTGCTCCCCATTCGTGGATAGCCCTGTGATTGCTGCGATCAAATCAACAGTGATAGGCACTGACCTATCCATCCATAAAATCCCTCCATGCACCCTTGCTAGGAGTTGCTTGACATATCCATTGATGTGTTTACCATGCCCAAAGTGTAGTATGTCCAGTAAATTCATTATTCCTGTGTTAAAGAGCCATAGGATCCACTGCACAGGCTCCAACAGTGGCGCACCTGATGGGCCCTGCCCCCTACTCTCCAAGTAATTTTGTGGTGCAAAGTCTGGGAATTTTACTGCATCAACCACATCATGGTCAAAGTATCTGATGGTATCTACTCCTCCCACCATTTCATCATCATCCGTCACTCCCTCGGGGATCTTCGACATCACTATGGCCAATTCCGCCCATGCGCGTTGTACGCCTTGTGAAATGCTCTCTACTCATGCCTTATTCTTCCCTTGTGGGGATGATACCCCAACTGCTAGCCTGGTCTCGAGCTTTGTTTCACGGTCTTCGTCTAGTTCTAGGCCCTACTCTAGACACTGTTGAGTCGAATCCGTGGCCTATTCTTCCTACTGCATCCCTTTTCCCCTGTACATGTCTGATTATGTCTTTTCTGCGTCCTCCTCTGGCTGCTCGGTTGCTTGTGCTAAGTTTTGTTCCTCCTCGATATGTGTGGTATTCGACTCATACTCTGGTGTGTGAATATCATCCACATACACGACTGTGGGAATCTCTTGTATCCTTGTTACCCGAGCATTGCTTCTCGTGTTCCGCTCGATTCTACTTGGCACTCCGACTCTCGGTGGTGACATTCTACTAAATTCAAACTGCTGACCATAAATTGCCACTTGTTGTTATCACTTCACACTCGTTCACACTCAAATATCTCTCTTTGTTCTTCTCCTTAGTGAAAAAATTCATATGACCACATTTCCCCCCTTTTTCGACTTTATAACAGGATGAAGAAATGACAGTGTGTCGCACTGACAGTTGTCACTTTTTCACTTTTTCCTGCCCGCTCCACTTTTCATGTCTTTTCAGCATGCAGTTTATTCAACACTGGTTTTTCTACGGTGCACTGTTAGTGATAATAACTCTATTACATCAAAAATTCTAATCGACCCCTATTTTTTGTCTTTTTGTTACATTTCTTTTTTTTATGGATTTCTGTCTTTTTCTTCTAACATCTACTACATACAATATGTACATGTTTTCTTACCGCGCTATAACGTTTAAGTGTTAGGAGGTCCACTGTCTCTTTACAGTTTCAGTCAACTCCCATTGATCATTCCTTTCATCTCTGCTCCTATGAGATCCTTTAGTTGTATAGATCCCCCATCTATGACATTCTTTACTTCGTAGGGCCCTAGCCAATGCATTATGAACTTACCAGGATGTTGCAAAAATTTACTGGCATAGAGCAAGACTAGGTCTCCTTCCTTGAAACTCTTCCTCTTGATATGTGTATCATGCCAAGATTTGTCTCTTGCTTTCTGTACCTCTTGGTGAAATCCTACTAGAATTCTATCTTCTTCCATCTCCATTAGTTGATTTATCCTTTCCTCTACTGCGCCTGTTTCTGTCATGTTGGTAATTTCTGCTACGCGTAGACCGAGTACTAGAAATTCTAGTGGTACCACTGCTTCTTTCCCATACACTAACCTGAATGGTATTTTTCCTCTCATGTTCTTACATATAGTCCTATATGCCCATAGTACTATTGGTATTTTCAAGGCCCAATCATCCCTATTGACATTGCACATCTTTGTCAGAGCACTCTCCAAGATCTTATTAAAGTCTTCTACTGTTCCATTTTCTTGAGGATGGTATGGTGTACTCTTCTGATGATAGACTTCAAAATCCTCAGTCACATCCTTGATATTACTGTTGATAAAGTGAGTACCTTGGTCACTCATCAAAATCCTTGGACAACCAAATCTAGTGATCACTTGCTCAAACAAGAAGTGTGTTGTTGTCTCTGCGTTGAAGTCTTTGACTAGTGTTGCTTATGCCCATCTTTTTAAGTATTCTATTGTAGTAATGATATAACTTGAGGCTTTCTGCTGACCATTTTGCTGGTGGGTTAATTGGTCCCACAACGTCTATTTCCCATTTGTCAAATACCTGCAACGGTACTTTTGGTCTTAGGGGCATCTCATCCCTTCTATTAGGTTTACCAACCCTCTGACAGACATTGCATCTCTTGAAATAGTCCTTAGCATCTCTATGAATTGTTGGTCACCATAGTCCTGTGCGCAATACCTTCTGCATGGTATATTTTCTTGCATAGTGTCCTCCAACTATTCCCTCATAAGATTCTGTCAAAATTCTAGGCCTTTCATGTTCTAGTACACATCTTCTCAGAATACTATCTGCGCCTATTTTGTATAAGTGTCCTGTAATCAATTGATAGTCTGCAACTCTGACTACCAGAGTTTTCTTCTGCGCAGTGTTAAATGTTGGTAGCGCTATCCCTGTACTCAAGTATTCAATAATATCAACAAAGTATTCATGAGCTATTTGGAATGAAAATAACTGCGCATCAGGGAAGTTGTCTTCCAAATTGGTAGGTTCTTCTCCATTTGTTACCTTTGACAGGTGATCAGGTCCTACATTTAACTTCCCTGGTTTGACTATCACTTCAAAGTCGAATTCTCAAAATAATAGTAGCCGTCTACAGGTCCTCCCCCCCAACACTGGCTTGTTGACTAGGTATTAGAGGGATGAATGATCTATGAACATCTTAAAGTGTTTTCCCAATAAGTAATTTCTAAAATTCTGAAGTGCATAGACCATAGCCAAGCCTTCTCTTTCTGTGGTGTTGTAGTTATGCTCTGATTCAAACAGTTTTTTGCTTGCAAATGCTATAGGATGATCCAAATCCCCTGTTCTTGGTCGCACCAGAATTCCTAGTGCTATAGTTGATGCATCTACATGCACATGAAAATTCTTTTCCCAATCTGGGAATACTAGAATAGGTGTTGTTACCATATTTTCTTTTAGGGTGTCCAAACCTTGTTGACAATCTTCATTCCACTGAAATTTAGTATCCTTCTTAACAATTTCTCCATTGATGCAGTAATCTGTGCATACTCTTTTATAAATTTTATGTAGTAACCTGTATGTCCCAATGTTTCTCTCAACTGGCGCACAGATTTTGGTGGTGGTAAATTGACAATCACTACAATCTTGGCAGGATCTACTAGCAAGCCTTGGTTGCACACTATGTGTCCCAATAGTATTCCAAAATGTGTCCCAAAAATGCACTTCTTGATATTTAATGATATATGACACTACCTACATCTTTCCAACATCAGCCTTAACACTTCCATGTGATCTTTTAATAGACTGTATACAGTCCAATCGTCCATATATACTTCTAAAAAATGATGTATGAACTCCTTAAAAGAAACTATTACTACCCTTGAAATTATAGTTGGTGCATTCTTCAACCGAAATGACATGACTGTGTATTGGTAGGATCCCCATTCTGTGGAAAAAGTGGTCTTATATCTATCTTCTGGAGCTATCCTGATTTGATGGTAACTTGAGAATCCATCTGTAAATGAGTATGCCTCCTGGCCTCCCACATTCTCTAATACCTCATCTGTGAAAGGGGTGGGAAAAGGGTCATGTAGGCAAGCATCATTCAATTTCCTCAGGTCTACACAAATCCTTATCCCCCCTTGTTTATTCTCTTGAACTACCATAGGGCTTATCCATTTAGATTCCTCCACTGGTTCTATGATACTAGCTTCCAACATTATTTCAATTTCTACTTTCACTTTCTACTTATATATTGGGTTTAGTCTAAACGGTCTCTGTCTGACAGATCTAGCCTCAGGTTTGAGAGGGATCTTCATCTCTCCTAACTCTCATGTGATTCCTTTCATCTCTATAAAGGTTGTTGGGAATAGGTCATTGTACTCGCGCAATAACTCTGTTATCCTTTCCATTGTTTATTCATCCTAGTAGTCTCCAATGCTGACCATTTTGGGATTGTCAATTGTCCCAATGTTGACTTTCTTCACCTTGATCGACACAAAAAACAATTCTGATTCCAGAGATGGACCTTCCACCTCTATTTCACCTTCAAAATTTTTAATATGAATTTTGTGCGAGTCATCTTCCTCTAGTGCTTCTTCTTCCACATCACAGCATGAAAATAGTTATTTAACTATTTTCCTGTGTTGTTGTTGATACTCTGTCATGATTTCAACCTCTGGTTCATCAATAAATATCACTCCTCTTATCTTCTTGAGTGATTAATCAATGTTGGGGTTCTCATGTTCGAATGAGAAGGTTACTATAAAATTATGTTGTAATGTTGTCCATTCTACAGTGCCTCTGCACAGTTCCTGGTCTACATACCAGTTTTTTGTAATTCCTTCTAAGGTATGGATGAAGTGATGAGGCCATTCCTCTGGTGGTGTCATACTCCACAGTGTTCTACATCTCTCCAAATTTTCTGCTGGTGTCCCCTGTCCATCATATCTATGCATCTTAGTGCTCCCCTGCTTTGCACCGAATCTGATGCGTAGTAGTTGTTTACATTGGTACCAGTCCTTAACTATTTCTGTGTGTGCACCCCACCATCTTGTAGGTTTTTCCTTGAGTGCAATGTACAGAGTTTTTCTTTGTATCTTGTTAGAAATTCTTCTAATTAATTTATACCATGAAAACTAAGAGGTTTTCTGATCTCTGTGCCCACCCATCTTACTGCATGGTCTATTCTTGCGCACCTTCTTGCAAACACTTCATGTAATCTCTATTCCCAATTCTCCAACCCTGTATCTGAGTTATACTGTGGCTGTGCATTATTATACTGAGGTTGCGTAGTGTTGTACTGCTGTTGAAAATTATTTTATGGAGGTGGTACCTGGTTAAACTAAGGTGCATCTTTCCCTGTCATCATTTCTTCCTGCACCCTATAGGTGTCTAATGTTCTTTCCCACATCAGGTCCATTTTCCTACAATCTTTGTCATCATGACCCACTGATTTGAAAAAGTTGCAATATGAACTCTTGGGTACTGTCTGATACTTCTGCATCATTGGACAAAGAAATGGATCATGTCCATGTGTTTTACAGATCTCACACCAGGGTCCTCATATTGGCAAAGGGTTTGGTAGCCCTATTTTCATGTATCGCGCGAAAGTTGGGCACTCATTCTTGTGGTGTCCTTCTGTCCTACATGTAGTACAACAAACAAATTCTCTCTTCTCTTTGCTCTTATTCTGATTTAGTTGAAATGTGATATTCTTCATATCCTCCTTCAACTCCTCTATTGCTGGATCTGTCTTTTGATATTGGTTCTCTTCCAGTTGTAGGGATGCCTATAGAGCCTCTGCCTGAGTTTGAAACTTTTGTTTCCTCAAAGGGTATTTCAGATGTGGTAATAGTGAGTTCACAAAGAGATGTGTATGTTGCATATCGGTCATGACATACTTCAACTTACCTTTAAGACATTTAAACCTCTGATCAATCTCCCAAATAGACTCACCTAGTTTCTCCCCGATTTCAATCATCTCATTCATGTATTGATCCTCTGAGCTAGGATTTTGAAATTCATTTATCAATATCTTTTTGACATCTACAATCGTCCTTGTTGTTCCTGGTGGACTATTTACAACTAATATCATGTACCAATCCAGTTCACGGTCTCTTAACGAGATGGATAACTGCGCAATTTTTGTATCCTCATCTGTGATCTGTTTTGTTTCCTAGATATTCTCATAGATGAACAAGTGCTTTTCAGGATCCTTTGATGTCTCTCCCTTGAAATCTGGTAACTGGATGGTGAGATCATGTCCTACCATCTTTAACGGTTGTGAACTATGACCTCCGTGCGGTGTAGATACTTGACTACTACTTCCTGAACTGGCTCCTTTAGTCATTGCTCCTTGATTGGTTCCACTTCCTACTATCTTTCTTCCACTGAATCTAGGTTGTCTAAACGGTGTTGTTCTTATTGGTGTATTAGTCGCACATGGGTTTATGGGTTCCACACTGACACTGACATGGATGGGAGTGATGCCTTTTGTTGCTGCCATTGGACTGCATGTCTTCCTTTCATATGTTACATGCATGATTTCCTCAATATTCTCCACAACACAACGATCCTCTACCTCTTCTTCATCACTATCCAAGCCCTCTCCATTTGCTATCACTCTCTTCTTATTATTCATCTTATATTGGTAGGGTACTTCACTGCGTGTCTTTCCAGTTGTTGCCATTATCTGCTTGATCTGGTCCACATCCATCATGATTGGTTCCATGGCCTCCTTCTTTCCCTTATCCTTTTCTCCCTCCATCCTTCCAGTGCAGGTCAATACTTTCCCCTTCCCCCATGCATGCAGGGAAGTTTAGCTGTATGATGCCATTGTCATTACACCTTTTTTATACAATAAGATCTTGATCGAAGTGTATAACGATATGATATACCTACCTTGAGGTCCTCTCATCAAATCCTGCTCTGCTGCATTGTATGACTTCACGGTATCTACTACAAATTCTGTGATAAACCGTGCAACAATATTGTCTAGCCATAAATCTACTGTGTGCGTGAATTTGTTATTAACTTGTTGTAACTGAATGATCTCCACAGGATTCCACTTGACATGTCTGATTCGATTTGTAGGGTGGTTTTCTTTCAACCTTAATAGCCACTCCTGCAACACATGCGGGGAATCACAAAAAAATACTTCATGCAAGTCACTAAACACATACTTGTCCAGATATTTGTGTGGTGTTATTTTAGGGTTTCTGTTATCTTTCTACGCAAACTCGAGTTCCTTTGTTTTCAACCAACTTTCGATCTCTGCCTTCGTTGGATTCCACGGTCTGAACATTCTTTTTTATTCCTTCAATCCTTTCACGATTCTTCCATGGATCCCACTCACTCAATCCTATGGATATCCAGCCGGAAATAGAACCATTTGTTGGTTATCTATCTCTCTTGCTACTCTTTGGTTGACCCAGGTTCATGTTTGAACAAGATTCCAACAAATCCATCTAAAACTATCGGCCCTCCTGGTAAATCGGAAGGCAACACAACACACATGATGTACTACACAATCTCACCTGAGATAGTTCTATGGGTGACTGCAATGCTTAGATGCTTGCAATCTAGGAAAGAGCGGGGATATAAGATTGAATTTCATCTTCTTAAGCCTTGATCTAGTAGTTCCTTTCATTATTCTTAAGATCCATTCATCCAATACGTGGATGCATGCATTCTAACAAATCTAACAATTAACCGATCTCACAAAATTATTCATTCATCAACTAACTACTTACAGAGAGTACATATGCAATAAACACATCACATATTACATAGTTGTTACTGTGGTTCATCCCCTCCTGGGCTACGTCCACAAATATTTGTCTCTTAGGATTTTTTATTATGGTTCTGTATTATATGGCACCGCGCGCTCTACAACTCCGTTCATACCATCATGAAACATAATTCATGGCCTTTTTGAGGTTGACTAGACCACACCAGGCTCGTCAGCCTGCGATCTAACCCTCAAGGTCTAGTTATTTGACTCTCCTACAACTCAACAACTTACAAAAAGGTATCAGATCTTACAGTCATTCTCCTAACCAATCAAAATTGTATTCTCTAACCCTCCCGGTCAGGGCCCGACCTAGACCTCCTAGGTTCCTATTTATACTTATTTTTGGCTTATCAACCATTACAATTTCTTACAAAAACCCTAACCCTAATGTGGTTAGGTTTTCCTGCATGCACACCTTGCATGCTTTCCTCTCTCGTTCTTCTTTTCCTCTTTTTTCGACGTCGCTTTTCCTTTATTTTTGACGCTCTCTCCTATTTTTCGGCATTGTTTTAATTCCTTCAAAACTTATTTGATTTCTCCCAAAATTGTCCTACGCTAACAATACTCATCAATCGTCATGCTCCCAAGCTTGATTTTGAAGAACTCTTTCATTTTCTTGTCATAGTACTGCTTGGTTAAGTATTTCTTTTGGAAATGCCTCTTGAATTATCTCCAAGTCACTTTCTTCTTATCAATGTGCTATGCTTGCACATATTGATCCCACCACATTGATTCCTTTCCCTTTAATCGATAGATAACAATTCTCCCTTCTTATTGCGCATAATAGTTATGGAGATGGAAGTACTTTCTCATACCCAGAAAACAGGTCTCTGCATCCTCATCCTTCTTGTGCTCACCATCAAAGGTAGGAGGCTTAATATTATTCATTTCCCCTTGTAGCTTGTCCATCACAGTCCTTCTCTTATGATTTCTGACAGGATATGGACTCAAACTACTGTACGGTTTCATGAAAGAATTCTTACCAGTACTTCTCTCTTCTCTTCTTTTCTCATCATGAGACCTACGACTTCTTGATCTATTTGACTTTGTCTCCTTATACATATTATTTTCTATTTTTTCCAGGATTTGTATCAATTTGACATTGAAGTCATCTTGTTTCACCTTGGCTCTCATAAGCCTTTCATTATCATCCTTATAACTCTGGACATCTTTGTGCAATACTTTTACAGTTTCTACCAAGTTCATGTGCTCCCCCTTGGAATGTGTACCATTGACACCCAAAATGACATGCAGATCCCCAAATTCATCATCGGGACTATAATTCCTCTACACATCTTCCATTATTTCAACCTTCTTCACCGACTCCATCCTGCTCTTAATCATTGATAATTTTGCAAAATGTGTAGACAACAAGATTTGTTAAGTGATTTCATGCAACAACTACATGAAAAATTTGAACCATTTTGTCAGGATCCTTCCCTCAGATTTCTTGGATGACTTTAACATTCCAACACTTAGTGTGCACTCCTGTGCATCACTTCCCTTGTGCACATCAAAACTCTATACTGCGCACCCATGGCCTTCCACACAAACTAAAATCTGCACTGCACAACACCAATTCTTAGCACACACATCTGTTCATGCTGGTCTCTGGCCCATACAAGTCTAGTGTTGAACCAATGACTTTGATACCAATTTGTAACGTCCCTAGCCACCCAGGATGGGTCCCGTTACCACCTTACACATGCTCTGATACCACTTTGTAACATCCCCAACATACCACTAACCAATCTTAATCTATAAGCTCGTTGAGTAGAATCTACTTTAAACACAATCCTTGTAGTATCTCTGGAAGCTTGAGTTGTGCTACACAACTTGTAATAGCGAAAGCAACAATCTCTTTTCAAAACAACATTAAGTAGTGAAATTAAATCAAATAACTACGTGCACCAACATACTGACCATACAATACAACTATGTGCACAACCACCTAGGCATCATGCGCCACTTTTGATTTCACTGTGTGCGGGGTCTAATTCCTTAACTGCACACACATGAGTTCCAACCTTAGAAGCACACAAGTTACGATCCTGCGCACCCGACCACTCAATCCTCTTCTTGACGACTCATAACCAAAATCACAAGGTTAAACTTAACATGCAAGACTTACCACATTAGTCATATCCATGCAAAACTACAAATGTAGGATATAAGCACCATACTTACATGAGCATGCAACAATTAAGAAAATTAAAAAAAATACTTATATGCAAGACATACGAGAATTTAACCCATGTCCAACATAGACAAATATGCGCATAGTAAACAAGACAAGAACATAAAGAACACTTTTCTTTTATAAAAGTCACCAACTGCGACCTTAACTCAGACATTCCTCCCATCCATAGACATTGTTGCTCATAAGCTTTCAACAACAGGTCACCCTCGAGTTGGGGCACAACTCCACCAGGGAAAAATGGTTCCTAGCGACAATTATGGTATGAAACTCAACATAATTTCCCAGTCCTAAGTTCCCATTACTGCAACTAGCCCACAATCCATCATGCCACATGCACCTATCACACCCAAGGAAGTGTGCCCCTTCTTTGCTCAACAATCCTTCAGCTGCTCCACTTTCCTTCCCAGGGTTACCAACAACAGGCCGGATAGGAAGTCTTTGAGTCCTGCGATTAATTCTTAGCGCACTAGGTAAAAGCTCTCATCAAAGCTCTTGCCTGGAGAGTATGCCATGGGTCTGAAAACCACTCCACAATAGCCAGTCTCTAACACATAGAGACTTCTCACGGTCTATCAAAACGACTCTTCAACAGTGAAACTGTGGATCTATCCCCACAACGCTTTATGAGCTTCTTGCTATAGATAAGGTAATAATCATATCTTCCATACAGTCCAACCCCCTTCTGCACACAAGAGCCTACAACATGAATTCCTTTCCCCAAATCCTGGATCATCTCCCATGCCATAATGCCCCAAAATACACTAAGGCCAACAACATATATTGCATGCCTTCCACTTGACAATTGTCACCTTCAAAATTAGCTTTAAGCCTCTTGGTGACATGTTCCCTACCCTCGGGAACTTAGGATAAAATAATATATATATATCTAACATTTACACTTTTCCTGGAAATATTATAAAATATTTCCTAAGACTTACGACTCGCCCCCTTTTCCCCTTTTTCGGTGG
>SNQJ01S0024523.1:41169-90642 GCA_010110895.2 Picea sitchensis | reverse complement strand
CCACACCCCCCATCTCTTTTCATTTGAGTCAGTCAACGTGCAATGATGCAATATTATATTGATAATCATGATTATAATTACATGGATAAGCATGTTGGCCTATCTGCGTCTAGGCTCACTAGCCTCATAATTACATAGGCTCTCTGGCCTTAAAACATAAATAGTCATATATACATATATATAACTCAGAACTGTGCATTTACCTAGGTGCGCGCAACACATAGACTGTGCACACCATGTTTTTTATAACACTTCTATGCACACTATTCAGATGCACACAACACTAAAACTAGGTGTCATCGGCTCACTAGCCTAAATGAACATTACATTTAAACTTGGTACCAATCAACTCACTAGCCTATGTACAATTACAAAGGTTCCGGATCAGGGACATACATTAATGTTATACTCATGGATAATATGTAGAATAAGAGTGGTCTTATTTTGGACATGTTGAAACAATTTTGTACTCTCTATGATTCATATTATTATAACTATCTCTTATTGAGGTAATTTTCCTTCTACAAAATATTATTAATTTTTGCATAGTCTTCCATTTTTCTCTACAAATTTTAGAATTTTCTAAAAGTAAATATTTCATGAATTCAACATGCTCATTCTTATATATAGGAATTTTATCTACTTGTGAGTCGTATTAAAGGGGAACACTAATGTGAAAAAAAAGGAGAGATACCTAAATCTCTCAATGACCTATTGCATATTTTTAACTTGTCCATGTGCTACAATTGAGTAATTTAAAGAAGTTGGTAAATATTTCCAACACCTACTTGTATTTATGTACTCTCAATGTCACTTAAAGTCATTGGATTCTATACAAACTAACCATGCTTCCCTCTCCTATAGATCACCCAATCAACTCTAAGTGGCATGGGATCTCAACCCAAATTACCCAAACTAATGAGAGACACCCTCATAGTAAAGCTATCAAAGTCACACTATATATATCTCTCTATCAATCATATGTTTATTTTAAAATACATATTTATCTCTACTCACATGTTTAAAGGCTCTCATTATTTGTAAATTTATGGGATCTCTTATTTTCCAATGACAATTATAAATCTTCAATAATAATTCCTAATGACAATTCCAAGAAAAATTATAAATTTCCAATAATAAGTCCTAAAGATAACCCCAAGGATTATTCTAAATATCTAATGATCATTAGTAATGATGGTTTAAAAATTCTTTGTGCCTACACATGACTATGTGTGTGTGTGTTTTTCTCATAATTTTCATTTAATTTTTTTGTATGAAAATTAATTCAGAGATACATGTTCAATTTTGTCCCATAGTTTAGGTGTAATATGCCAAATAACTACTAGGTACAAGGGGAGAACTACAAAGTCCACAATCTAAGTTCAACAAACATAGAAAAGTAGAACAAATAAATAATGGTTCCACACATGCCCTTCCTAGGAATACTCGTAGCTCATAACCTCTTTCCACATCATCAAAGATTACGACAATTCTTTAATAGTCTCCATGTGTTAGTTGATATAGCATAATCATTGTCAATCATGTCTATATATCATAAGTATGAAAGGTTATAATTTCTAATGATGATGGTTACATGATGCAGAACATCTATCAAAGGAATGGGTATGCATGGAAGAGGAAGAATTGAAATGGAAGTTGGATGAAATTTTATACATATAGAGTTCAAGTGCACAATAGGTTAGGCATAAATGGTATATGCACCTAGAATAGGAGCACCTGATAGATAAATGCACAAGAGGCATAGAAATGCATAAGGCTTGCATGAAGAGTGTTTCATTAGGGAAGTTGATTTGATTTGCATGGAAGGTGAAGTGTCAGTCACAAAGAGAGGAATACCATTATCACCATTATGGTGCACAACCCAAGAATAAAACACATTGTAGACTATTACAATGGTTATACCCAAGGATGAAAGTGAAGAGTCAATAATGGAGATGAAAAGTTATATCGGTTGGGAATAAATAAAATGGTAGTATAGAGGAATGGTTTAACTCATCCATATTTATAGATGATTGCATGGTTGGTAGAGGTTAATTAATGGGACATACTAGGCAATAAGGCATATATGTAAACATGTATTTTTATCAATGCATGTTTAATAAAAATGAGTAGATATAATGCAATTGATACAAGTACCAGAGCTAGGGTTTGAACCTGAGCTAATGGGTTATGGGGTGATTGTGCTTCCACTATGACACACTAATGTTCTTTCAATTATATTTAATATAATTTAAAATAAACACAAAAGTAATCTAAATTATTTTAGAAACACAAAAATAATCTAAATTCTTTTAATTATCTAATAGAAACAAAAAAATGCAATCCAACCAAGCAAAGAAATAAATTTCAAATACAGAAAAAATTAATATGCAAAGAAATGCAATCAAACATTGGATCAAGTCGTTGTAAAATAAGTTAGTGCACCAACCAAGTCAACCTCAAAATTGGCCTATAGTTTACTCATCTGGCTAATGGGTTATAGGAATGCAAGTCTCCAGAATACATTCATGGTGAGCTTTTTCCATCTTCCATATCCTTGACTCACCTCTCTTAAATTTGATTGCCAAGACTTGCATATGAACTTCTATCACCAAATGGCTATGTTGGAAAGATATATATTCAAACATAAAATATTTATAGATAATATAATCACCCTATTTTTTCATTTTTTCAAAAAATTGACCCATCACAATCATGTTGTCAATCTAGTATTTGTGATCTCCATCTTGATACATTTGTGCAAAATTGATTTTTATTTTTGTGCATTGCATCAAATGGTATGCCACATTGACCCATGGTGCAATGATAACAGATAGATCACTGACAATGATAAGTCAAAATGTTAATCAATATATGTTTGTTCAATTTTGAAAGTTTGAACATTAAGTTGAAGAGGCCAAATAAAAACATTATTTATCTATAACAAGCCCATCAATGAAGTCACATACCTTCTCTAACAACATCAGAAACTCAATCATGATCCAATGCAACCACAACCTCTTCAGTGTGCATCTCTTGCTAAGTTGGAATTGGATTGGGGCCCTTTGGATTAAGAGGAACATACTTCCATTGTTTCACATATCCATCATTTTCAAACTAATCAAGTGCACATCCCTATGCATTAATGCAAAATCCACAAAAACGTGAATACTTTCTCATCTCAATCGAAAAGTTGTCACACATGAATTTACTCTAAACTTAGTGTAATTCATTTGTGCTAGCTATAGTTTCACAATACCGAGGCATGGATCTATTCACATCGCCAAGTGCAACATTGTAAAATAGCCTCTATTATATTAAATATCAAATACAATTTTTCTACTAAGCATGTGTTTCAAAGTATGTTGAAACTTTAGGCTTCAATTTTCATACTATGGTTTCTTACCTGCACGCTAGGCTCACCTACTTTTGACCTTAGTGACCTAAATACAATTTTCACCAGTGAACTAATTCAGTAGATGATTTGAGTTGGATTGCATGATGACCCATTTGGTACCTCCAGAGTGCTCATTTCACACAATCACTCTCACCATTGTGTTCACCCTTTCCAAGCCCTATATTCTTATTAAGTTGACTCGATGAGTAAAAATAGCATGCTGATTTGAACTTCCCCACTTACCCATCAAATCAGATCTATTTCTTTGTAAATGCTATAACATTCTTTCTAAATGGTTCATAGATCAACCCAAAGCAATGTTAAACAAATAATGTGTTGTGCTCCTTAATCACATTGTGTGATTCTGGAGTGTTATCCTTTCCATCAACACTCAACTATGCATGTATTGTATAGACATGTATGAATATAGACACCTGCACATACAAGTCATCCATAACTAAAACTTTAATTTTAGGGCACAATACCATAGAAAATAAAAAAATATATATGTGGAAACTACACATAAAATACCTAAAAAAATAATACCTACTTAGAATGATAATGCTTGCTATATATCTCTCTCTGGGGAACAAATGTGCAATTCTTAGTGAAGTCTATAATTGATAATATTGTGCTTGGCTTGAATACCTTGTGAGACTATATGAATTGGGAAGATTTCCACATGGACCTATGAGAGTGATTGATATATTTATATATTTGGTTTTGGATCTTTACTATGAATTATGAAATAACAATGTTGTCCTTAAGTAAGTCAATCCTCCTAGAGGCCACACCCAAAGAAGATGACACATTCATAGTAACATATTCATATCTCCTCCATGTGACTATGATATCTAACAATTCAAGGTGTGTGGGATCCATAAGAAAATTCCTATGGAACATTAACAAATTACAACATCTCCAGGCATCTTCTTCCACCTACACATCTTTTACTAAAAAACACATCTTCAAAATTCCTTTTGTATAATATCATTGAAACAAAATTGTGTAGTATGGGAGGAGGAGGAGGGTCACCTTGCTAGTGCTTTTTGCAGAAATCTACAAATGTGTCATAATAGAGCTAGATTCAACATGGTATCGACAACAACAAGTGTCATGAAATGTGTTGGGCACAATATACCATGGTTGCAAATGATCAAACATGTTAATGGTGATCTTGAGATCGAGTTTTCTACATTTTTTCATCTCCATAACATGCTTATAATGCTCATCATATGTACCTTTGAATAAGTGTTGACATAGAAAATGATTCAGATTTGGTATAGCACAAGAATGGGTATCCCAAAACTCTATTACCTTATCTTTGATGCCTTTTAGAAGCCTATTTTGGTAGGCTTTCCTACAAATAAGAGCCCAACAAGCAACTTCATCATTTTCATCTATATGGACATTGAATTTAGTATGTCTTCGCAATTTTTCTTGAATCATGGAGTAATTTTGACATTAAACTCACCTTTCAACTTCTTTAAGTCCTTGGTGCAAAAGAGACAATTATAATTTCCCCACGAACATCTTGAATATCAGGTTTTCTTGATTTACCAAATGAAGAGAATGATTTTTGAATATTTTCTGATACATTCTCATGTGTCTTTGCATGTTTAACATCTCAAAAACCCAACAACTTTGTTGCTTGTTTTAATTTTTTATGTTTTATCACTCAGTGTAAGATTTGAGATTTTATAATAACTAAATTTTGCTCAAAAACAACTTAATTATGTTACTAACATGCTTTACAATTATCTAATCAGGGCTCGGGTCCCTAAATTCTTCTCGTGTTATCCAAACTTCCTAAAAATTTTCCACCTCTTTCAAAATCACTACAATTCACAATTATCCTTGAAGCCTAAGAGGGGACACGGTCCTGTTACTGCTAATTAGATTATATCCTTGCATAGTCTAGTCAATTTTGTGTTCATATATGTTACATATAAAACACAATATAAATAATAAACCAAAGTATAAATAAAAACTATGAGTATGATATGCAAATTAGGGTAATGTGGTTAAAAATTACCGATATTTCCCTCAACTAGATACCCTAAGGACTCTTCAATTAGATATACTAAAGGTTGGTAAATGGATTGACCTACATTTTCTCTCGGTGTTCTCTCAATTCTTCTCATGTTTTTCTTATCCTCTCTCTAGCCTTCTCTTGCACTTCATCTTCTTCAACTCATTGGCGATCATATTTCCTTTTGCGGTTTCTCACATTCTCTTTTTCGATTTTTTTCCATAGTGAAAAAATAGCCAAGTGAGTTGGTAGTTGACTCACACAAACAATTTTTATTATTATTGTGATGTACCCAAGTCCCTAGNTGTTACTGCTAATTAGATTATATCCTTGCATAGTCTAGTCAATTTTGTGTTCATATATGTTACATATAAAACACAATATAAATAATAAACCAAAGTATAAATAAAAACTATGAGTATGATATGCAAATTAGGGTAATGTGGTTAAAAATTACCGATATTTCCCTCAACTAGATACCCTAAGGACTCTTCAATTAGATATACTAAAGGTTGGTAAATGGATTGACCTACATTTTCTCTCGGTGTTCTCTCAATTCTTCTCATGTTTTTCTTATCCTCTCTCTAGCCTTCTCTTGCACTTCATCTTCTTCAACTCATTGGCGATCATATTTCCTTTTGCGGTTTCTCACATTCTCTTTTTCGATTTTTTTCCATAGTGAAAAAATAGCCAAGTGAGTTGGTAGTTGACTCACACAAACAATTTTTATTATTATTGTGATGTACCCAAGTCCCTAGCTGGGTCACATTACTACAAATTCGACTAACATATCGATTCAAATGCGAAAAATACATATACCATGACATACAAGCTCATGCAACTGTTATGAATAATAAAAAACATGAATGCAAATGGTTTAAACATGTACATCAATGATTAAACACACACTGTAACATTCATAGAACAAAATACATAGTAAATGTAGCATTCAATTATAGCATTAAAATTGTAAATGACATAGTGATTAAAACAATTATCTTTTTAAAAAGTTTTACACAATTAGCTGCAGATGAAGGACGTTCCTCCCAACCATAGGTTTTGTTGCATCAATTCTCTTTGCAACAAGCCACCCTTGAGCTGGAGCTATGAGTCCACAAGGATGGACAAGATCCTAGTACCTACTGGTGTCTACAGTCTACTGTAACAACTCAAATACCCACTAAAACACATTGATATGACTCCTACAACAATTCCAACTATCCAACTCTCTTCCTCATTAGTCTGCACAACCTAAGGGTTGATATTTCATTCTCCACACCATAGTTCCTCAGACAATATTCATCCCCTCTAGGGCTCCAACACATACTGACCAAGAATCTCTCTATTGGAGGATCCAAGAAATCCAACTACAACAAGAGTGCTCACACAACATTTACAAATGCTCTTGGGTAATTTCCTCAATAGGAATCACTCATAGGCATACCAACCTTATTCTCAACACAATTACCAACTTCAACAAGTTGTCTTCAATACTCACTATGGCTGAACACTCTTTCCAAACACTCAACCCTTTTTTTCCTCACTTCTTTCTATCTGTAGAAAAAAAAGTGATCTTCTTCTTATTCAAATTTCCTCTTCTCCCATACTTGCTTGACTCTTACTCTTCCCCCAAAGGAGATTAATCTCAACCCATGTTGTCATAATTGAGTGGGATGAAGTTTTCACCCAACCTCTTACATGAATTCAATGATTGAGTGTTGAATAAGTCAAAGGGATGAATGGATAAATGAAAAATTGTTGGAGCGTAGTTGGCAGAACCGGGGTTCAAAATTAATTCACCAACAAAACCCTCAGATACCGACCCTTTCAGTATCACCCACAAGTAGGTGAAGTCTCACCTAAGGTATCTATGTGGACTGAAGGAACTAAGTTTCTGTAGTCATGAAGGGATGGGAGGCATTCATGATAACCATTACACTCAACATTTGTTCATTATATATTATATCATGCGTGCATAATCATCATAACATAAAACATTCATAGCAACCAAGCATTCAATATATGTGCACGATAAACAAAACAATCACATCATGACACAAAGACACCATATTTAACATGGTTCACCCAATATGGGCTATGTCCAAAATGGCCAACTTATATTATTCATAATCACCTCTTACAAAATATGCACACTGCACTCATACATTATGCCCTTTCCATTCTCCTATCCTTCTATATGTCTCTCTTCACTCTTACATTTGCGCATACAGTGTGTACTTAGCTCTCCTTACTCGCTCACATGCTATTCTCTTTCACTATTTATCTCATATGTTACCATATCCCAAAAAAAACCCTTACACATTTATACTATTACATTAGGGCTTAGCCCTTTTCGATGGACCAAAATGCCTAACAACTTACAATTGTATTCCTTCCTTTGTGAGAAATGATCCCTAAAATTGCACCAACTTTCTTTCCTTCTTTTTCATGCACTGTGCGGTTCCCAAAACTGGTACCAAAAAGACTTGTCTCAATAGGCCCCCAACACTCACCCGTGTCTCATCTCAAGCCACTCAGGCCTTCTGCTGCACTCTCTTCAATGTCACGATGAACTTCTCAAAAGTTTCTTTTGTGGTTGCAACCTTTTCCTTTACTTGTGCTTCCTGTGTTAAAATCCCCTCTATTGTTTGCACGCTAATAGGGGTCTTCAATTTTTCTGCACTATCTTGTGTTGCTTGTGTTACCATGCCTTGCATTTTTGCAAGTTATTCTGTCACCTTGAACGCTTCCTCCTGTAGCGAGTCGAGATTATGTGAAAGAGTCTGTTGTTAAGATCTGATTTGGTTTATCTCTTGGTGTATCTACCTATTCTCCAATATGGATTCCATTCACTTTGGAGGTGGTAGAGTGCTCATTGTGTCTTTGATCTTCTGTGCCTTCTCTTGTGTAGTATGTAATCTCTGGTCTAATGTTTTTAGCTCTGCATTCTCTAGAAAATGAGTCCATACTTGTGTGCTTTCTTCATGCAGCTTCACACATTCTTCCTCCAAGCTCTTAATTCTCTCCAAAGTGGTCATGGTTGTTTTCTCCCTTTTCTCTCTTTCTTCTGGTGGAGAACTTGGCATAGTGTGAGATTCCAAGTCAACAATATTCACGCAAAAACCATGAATGGATTCACTGATATTCGTCCCTTTCTCTTCCAATGGTGCATATGATTCCATCTATACTTCCAGTATGTTGTTGTATACTTCCTGTACTGCATGGTGCAACCTCACTTGTCTCTGCATATACTCGTCCTGTTATTGCACTAGTTTGTTGTATTCTACGTGTAGTGTTGCATTGTCCTCATTCACTTTGGCCAACTTCGTAGAAGTCGACTCTATGAAAAACTAAATTTCTTGTGTGACACTTGTATGCAAGCTATGTAACACGTTCATGGGTAATTGAGACAACACTGAGTCAATATGACTTAATGATTGCGCTCTCTCTTGCATATTTTTCGTGTGGAAATCTATAGCCCCTGCTGATATCTTCATTATCTAACGCTCTGCTGATGATGATGGTGGTTGCGATGTTGTCAGTTGTGACTCTTTCATCTTTGTCGTTCTCTTGGTCTATTCTTGTTCTATTGTTTGAACCAACACTATCCTGGTTGATTCCAAAATCTAACGCAGTGTGACTATTTGTGCCTACATGTTCGAGTGCATTTCCTCTTATTTCTATGCAGCTCACAATTTTTTTTCTTCCATTACTTCCTTCACTTGATCTTAGATTTTCTCTAATTCATCCTTAGTCAAGGATTGGATGGATACTTCCTTGAAGGCTTTCCTCTTGTTATTCTTGTGCATTGATCACTCCTTCAGATGCTCTTTTCTCCTACAGGTGGTGTTGTTTCCTATGTGTCACCTTCACCATTCCCTTGTTCTCCTTGTTCCTGTTATTCTTCTTCTTAATCATTTTTTAGTTCCCGTGTCTCCTTCTGCATTGTTTCTATTACAGGGGATTTTCCATTCTGCATCCTAGTCGTTTACTATCTGGATGATGTCTTGTTCTGTCAACCTATAGTGGGTCGGAAACTATTGTTGATCCAGATCCCTTTTTCTTGAACATACATATGGTGTCACCTTGCCTTGAATTGTGCAATATTTTTATATGCTTCCACTATATGCGATTCAATGCGTGGTGTATCCTCAATGCATTGTCAGATTTTCTCGTTGTAGACATAGGAGGTGATGTTGTTGTCCATCTGTCTTTTCTTGTGCATGGTATGCTACAAAGAAACATACATTGCTACCAAGTATGGTTTATGCTTACCTTCCAAGAACTATGTCTCTTCTGGTTCCCTCCAAGCAACTAAATAAATTAAGACTAATAACCAAAAATAATGGAACTTCGTTCCTTTCTCCTGTGCTTGCCTGCAGTATGTTAAGAACTGGTTCAACAAGAATGTTTCCCAGTTCATATGTACTCCTAATACTCTCTTCTTCGTTACTACTATGACTCATGTTGGCACATGATCTTTGCGACATTTCCTAAGTAATTTGCAAGCTAACACCTACGTCGAAAATCTTACCGTATCATCGTTGATACTCGTGATGTCTACTCCACGTGTTCCTCTCTGTGTGCCATATTTTCCTTCATTCTTTCTAGTAATGAATTTTCTCGTGTCTTGTCTATGAACAATGGTAGAGGGTCTTCCCCTGCTAATGGTAATCCTGTAATCCACACAATCAATTATGTGTCAATTGACACTGCCCTGTTCAACCATAGAAATCCTTCATGGACACAACTTAAAAATAACTTGACGTAGATGTTGATCTCTACACTTCTTCCAAAATGTAGGATCTCCTATAGGTTCAATATTCCTGTTCTTTGCAGTCACATGGCCCATTCTTATAGCTCGATTGTGATTATAAGTGAATATGGGATGGATGATGTGCACAGGTAATTCTCTAGTGCTAATTCTCGAAAATTATTTGGATCTGTCACGTCATGATCTAAAATCCTTAGGCTTCCTACGACGCCCAATATATATTCCTTCGGAAATGTCCCCATGTGGAATCATCAGTATCACAAGGTCATACTTCACCTGTTTCTACAGTCTGGCTTGCTTGGTTGTAGGCTTTCTAGGTGGAACATACTCTCTAGGAAAATTTTCCAAGCTTGGATCTGTTGCTTCCGCTCTCGTGATTTCTTCTTGCACTAGCACTGTTGCCTTCTTAGTGCACATTTTCTTCATTCGCGATGTGGAATCTTCTGTCTTTGGTAGTACCATGACTTTCTGTACTTTGATTCGGTCTGCAACACACTTGGCTCTCTCTTTCGTAATCTCTGGCTCTTCTTTGGCTCTCTGTTCTTTACAAATGTCAAGAAATGATAAACCTTACTCATTGCCCCCTATTATGATTTTGTAGGTTGTTTTTAGTTGTTATCTTCCTCTTTGCGCCAAAAATTATCAGTCCCATACAATTGTATTCACATTCAATTCCTTCCATATTCTGCATTAAATTCGTATATTTCGATGGATCATGGTCTAGATTTTCCATCCTGTCAATATATTCGTCGCCACTTTTCATTTATAATTATGCATTCCTGCCGTCTTGCTATGATGTTTTCTCTTTAATGTCTTTTTCATATTATGTGTAGGTCTTTATCTTGGTTCTTCAATTCACCTTTCTGCGTGTAGTTCAATTTTCCTTCCTTTCTGGGACATTTTCTTATTCATCTTTGACTCTTTGAACAATGTTTGATTTAGAACTTTGTCTCTTCAAATGTTTATTATGTCTTTCCTGAAGCTCTTTTATTTCCTTTTCTTTTCCTCTATAATACAATATAATACAAATACTATGGTACACATACCGCACAGTCAGGCTAGTGTATAGAAGCATGAGTGTCCCTATACAGTGTCAGTTGAATATAGTTTATGAGCCCTTCCATGGTCTCCCCATTCAATTTATTCAACGAAACAACACTTACTTTTGTGAAAAATCTTATCACATACGGACCCAATGAATACATTTGGAACGTTCCAGGGTGCTGCAAAAAATTGTTGTCATAGAGTAAAACTAAGTCTCCCATATAGAACTTCTTATGTTTAATATGTGTGTCATGCCATGACTTTTCACGTGATTTTTGAAGTTTCTAATGAAATCCTACGATGAAGCAGTCTTCCTCTAGTTGCACTAACTCTGACAATATTTTCTCTACTGTGCCAAAATATGTGAGCTTTGTCAGTGTGATAATGCGCAGACTCAATACAATGAATTACATGGGCACAACTGCTTCCTGGACATATACTAATCAGAATGGTGTCTGTCTTATGAGCTTCTTACATGTATTATGATATGCCCATAGTACTATAGGAATCCTCAAATCCCAATCATCTGATTTACATTACATATCTTTGTCAGCGCATGCTCCAGGATCTTGTTAAACGCTTCCACTGTTCCATTTTCTCGAGGGTGATAAGGTGTACTCTTTTGGTGGTGAATATGAAATTATTTTTTCAAAGAAACAATCCTTTTGTTTAAGAAATGGGTCCCTTGATCACTCATAAGGATTCTCGGGCATCCAAACCTTGTAACAACATTATCAAAGAGAAATCACGCAACATTCTTGGTGCTACAATCTCTGACAGGTTCTACTTAAGCCTATTAAGTCAAATAATCTGCCACGGTGATTATATATCTTTCTCCTGAACTTTTTGCTAGTGGGTTGATCAATCCAATTAAATCAACTACCAATTTATCAAAAGCCTACAATGTAACTTGTGGTATTAAAGGCATATCATCTCTTTTGGATGGCTTTCCAACTCTTTGACAGACATCACAGGTATGACAGAAATCCTTAGCATCCTTATGAAGGGTGGGCCACCAAAAGCCTATGTGCAAAATCTTCTGAGCCATTGATTTACTTGCATAATTTCCTCTTGTAACTCCTTCATGTGCCTCTAATAATATCATAGGACTTTTGTGCTCCAATACACATCGCTGAAGCATACCATCTGTGCCTAACTTATACAAATTCCATGCTATAAGTTGATAATTTGATGCCTTTACTACTAACTACTTCTTCTGCGTAGTTGTAAATTCAGGCAGGGCTACTCTTGTGATCAAGAACTTTACAATATATTTGAAGTAATCATCGACCATTTGTACTGCAAAAAAGTGCATGTCTGGTAGATTGTCATCCAAATTTCCTGCATCTTCCCTTGTTAGTATGCTCGACAAATGATCAGGTCCTAAGTTTAATTTTCCCGGTTTCACAATCACTTCAAAGTCATACTCCCGAAATAGTAATAGCCATCCGCATATCTTCCTCCTCAACACTGGCTTATTGACTAAGTATCTCAATGCATATTGATCTGTGTACATCTTAAAATGTGACCCTAGTAGATAATACCTAAAATTTTGTAGTGCATACACCATTTGCAGTCCTTCATGATTTGTAGTAGTGTAATTGTGTTCTGTAGTTCAAAACATTTTGCTGTAAAATGCAATGGGATGGTCTAAACCTCCTTGCCTTGGATGTGCTAGAAATATGCCTAACACTATAGATAATGCATCTATGTGGACATGGAATTCCTTCTTCTAGTATGGAAATACTAAAATCAACACGGTAACCCATTTCTTCTTCAAGGTATCCAAACTTTGCTGACATTCCTCATTCCATTGAACCTTCACCTCCTTCTTCAACAATTTTTCCAACGAGGCTGTGATTTGTGCATATCCCCTAATAAAAATTTTGTAGTACCCCATATGACCCAATGTTTCCCGTAGTTGTTGCACTGAAGTAGGTGGTGGTAAATCAAGATAACAACAATCTTCGCAGGATCAACCAAAAGTCCTTGTTTACATACTACATGACCCAACAAGATACCAAATGGTGCACAAAAAATGAACTTCTTCAAGTTCAAAGAAATATGGAACTGTCTACATCTGTCCAAAATCAAGTGCAGAGTTTCAACATGGTCTTTCAACAAACAAAACACTATCCAATCATCCAAATATACTTCCAAAAACTTATGAATAAATTCTTTAAAAGATGCGATGACAACTTGGGAAAATATTGTTGGCACATTTTTCAACCCAAAAGGCATGACTATATACTGATAACATCCCCATTCTTTCGCAAATGTTGTCTTATTCCAATCTTCCTATGCAATCTTAATCTGGTGATGCTTAGAGAATCCCATCAGTGAATGAGTAAGCTTCTTGTCCTCCTACATTCTCCAAAACTTCATTTGTAAACGAAGTAGGAAACACGGCATGTAAGAAAGCATCATTCAATTTTTGCAAATCCACACAAATTATGATTCCACCTATTTTCTTGTCCTGAATCACCATTGGGCTGATCCATTATGACTCTACAACAGGTTAAATAATCTCATCTTCCAACATCCTATCTATTTCTACTTTCACTTTTTTCTTATATACTGGGTTCAATCGATACGGTCTCTACTTCAATGGCTTGGCATCCGACTTCAAAGGAATATTCATCTCCCCTAGTTCCCCAACAATCCATTTCATATATGAGAATGTAGTCGAAAAAAGGTCCAGGTATTTGCGCAATAAATCAATAATATTCTCGACAGTTTCTTCATTCAAGTAATCTCCAATGTTTGCGAACTTGGGATTATCCTTTGCACCAATATTCACCTTGTGTGTTTTCAATGGATTTTCATACTCGGTAGATTCATGCTCATGACCCTCTACTATGTGCTCTCCGTCATTTTTTGGTATTTGCAATTTTCTCGAGTATTCTTTCTCCTGGTCTTCTCCAACAACATTATAGCATTCCAAAACCTCTTGAAAAATTGCAAAATATCTGGGCGCACTACATAACGATATTGGTATCTTCGAATCTTCTGAGGGTGTAAATATCTTGGTCTTGATAATCTAAAGAGTTGTGTCTACTTAAGGGGTATCGTCTTCAAACTTGAAATTTACCTTAAATTTGTGAGTCAAGTATTCCCAATCTGTTGTTCCTCTGTATACTTCTAGTTCTAAGTACCAGTTCTTCGAGATTGTATCCAAGGTGTGTACAAAGAAGTGAATCCATTCCTACTTAGGTACTGAGGTCCATGTCACAGTGCATTGTGTAAGATTATCTATAGGACAACTCAACCCAATATACTTCTGCACGAGATATTCAATTTCTGTTCTGAACTTGACCAGTAACAACCTTTTGCATTGCTGCCAATTCTCTATTCTATCCTTATGCGCAACCCACCATCTTGCATGACTCGCTTTCAGTGAAATATCTAAATCTAGCAATCTTTGTTGATCTGGTATCTACAATTCAAATTCTTACAAAAATATCTACATCTGTTAGTCTATCATGCTCCAGGGGATCACATACCTCAGTTCCAATCCAACGCAATGTGAAAGTAATACGAGCACATCTCCTTGTAGATACCTCATGTAGCCTCTGTTGTCAATGTTCCAGGGCTTCTTTTTAATCCGATGCACAAGAATTGATACTTCGCCAACTAAGTACACCTTCAACAATAGGATTAATATAGTCATCCATCCACGCAGTTATATTTTAAAGGTTATCAAAGTCTTTTCCCCTTGCTAGTTCCACATATCATCTTCCTTTCGTGGGATCCAATGGCACAATAACTCTCAAGTATTATACTTCAAATATCATTTGCCTCTTTTTCATATCAATATTGGTCTGGTTATCAAAATCCCAATTGAGTCCAAACAAAGCTGGATAAGGTTTTCTACCATCCACTATCTCGATTAATTCAAAATTTGATGTGTTGCGTACCCCATCGATGTTAACATTCAACCCTGTCAGCTTTCCAATCGGGACAATATTGTGTTGATTTGCTAGCCTCAACTGAATTGGTGACCAGATTAACTTTGGTTTTCCCATCATTTCCCTTGACTTATTTGGAATGATGTTCACATTAGATCCCATATCCAAGATGATATTATCTATATAAAAGTCTCCTACCTACGCATTAAGTCAGAATTCCCTACTCATTCTTTTCTTTCACTGTACTTCGTTAAATGCTCATTGTGCACTAGTTTCTTCTTAATATTATGTGCACTGGTCGATCATCCTGTGCAGTGTGTTCAATGCAATTTCATCCTTCATTAGTTTTAAACAACTCTTTAAGAAACTTTTTATAGTACTTACCTTCTCAATTGTCCTTTCTATCATCGAGTGGTCATAGGTTGGAGGCATGTCATACATAGGTTGCGAAGTTGATGCTACCCATTCTGTTTCTAATAGATCATTCATTGCTTGCTTGTATGTGTCTCTCTCTTTCCAAGGATCGAACATCATAAGAGGTTCTACTACTTTCCTGACCCACTAGTCAGTTTGAATTCCTTGTTTCATCACATCAGTCCCTATTCTTTCTCCTCCGTGCATAACTACTTCTACCCTTGGTCAATTGTCGTATGCTTCCGCCATTATCATTTGAACATTCTGGTTCCTATTTTCTTGCCACTTCGTGATCAACTATGGAAAATATTTCGTCGCATGATCCAACTATCTACAGTATGTGCATGGTGTATAAGGATTCTAACAATCTCACGCTAAATTCCCAGGATGGTTACAGTTATAACATATAATCATTCCTCTTCCTCTGTCGAATCCTTCTTCCTCTACCTTTGACTCCTGACGCAACACCCCTACCTCAGCAGGTTCTGCGTGACCTCCCGGTCTTTGGATCTTTCTACTTCCTTGAGATGGAATGGTTCTTTAGTTCCCACTAGAACCTCCACACATATATCCATAGGTCCCTCTTAGAAGTTATGCCTGTATGAACAAAAACTAGGCGCGAAACTCCACTACTCGTGACCAACTAGTGTGACCACAACCTTTACCCGAAAGGGTGTTTTTGGATTTTGCAACTTCACGATTTCTGTTGTGAGTCCCTCTGACTCCTTTGACTCCTGAAACCTCAAAATGGGCTAATGGTTCTTTAATTCCTCCGTTATGCCTTAACCATGTGACCTCAGTCACGTCCTCAGATCCAACTCCGAGCGCGTCGGGATTTCGTGACTCGTGAGTTCGCGATGTGACTCCTGTCCTTTCTCCCAAAGTCCGAACTCGCGACTTCCTTGATACAGATCGATGGTCTTGATTCCTCCTTGATCTGACAGTCCAGATGGCGTCGGGATTTTGCATATCAAGATTTCTCAACTCAAGATATCCAAGTCACGACTTTCTCCACACTCCGATTCTCGAAATGACGAAACTCAAAACCACAAGATCAATGGCTCTCATTGATCCAGATCTAACGGTAACTATTCCTCCTGAGCTTGCAAGTGTTGAAAGACACTCAACCATAACTTCTCTACCGATCCACTAGATCCAACGGCCCATGGAAAATCGATAGTTCTCCCTCTGATAATTTCAACCGCCCGTTCAGAATTTTGACGCTCCTAGCCAAATAACTCAACATCTCCTTCTGAGCTTGATTTCTGCGAGGTAACTCCAGACTCGTCTTTCCTCCAAACACTTCGAAGTATCTATCCCTCCTAAGCTTGGTTCTTGCTACAAACTCAAGGATTCCAAGGGATTCTGCCCACACTCCTTGCGGCTTCACGATAATCTCTGATTATCTAAATTCTCCAATTCTGCGCACCCCTTGTGACAAAAGTTCTTCAACCACTCACTGGCTTGGAAAAGTCTAAGACTTCAACCTGCCTATGCACACCTTTCATAGTTCCATGCTATGCTCGCACTTCTGCTGGTATGAGAACAAAGCTATCTCTCCTGAGTTTTTCTGAGGTAAAACTCAAAACTTGTCGACGCACTCCTTGTGGACTTTCACTGCACTCCTTGCAGGAACTCTCAGGAAGAGAAACAATTGAAACTCATACTCTCCCTCTTACAGACTTCATACATTCAACATGAAATCATACACATACACAACAATGAAACAAATGCATAACAAAGCATATAAGAAAACTGTAAACATACCATTCAATAGATGCAAACAATATTCATCACAACACCATGAGATTGAGTCAACGCATTCTTATATTAACTCAAGTGTTCATGTACATGGGTTCTATAGCAACAACTATTTGCTTATACAACTTCTACAATCTCTGTTTTTCTCTTCTCTCCTACTTTCTTGCTCCACAACTCTTACTTTTTTTCTAATTGAGAATAATGATACAATACAATACATACCAGGGATATTTCTAGATTTTTCCCTTCTACATTTCTAAGCTATCTAATCGAAATAAAATCCTACAACTAATTTACATTTATTACATTAATTTCCTCCAACAAACAGATGCGAGCAATGCTCAAGATCTGCGTTACAATATCCAAACCATAAATGAAAACATGTTCCTTCCAGATATTACATTAATGTCTCATCTTTTCAAATTAAAAATATCTCCAAAATACGTGTTGGTGCATATCCAGTTGTCCTTCGCTTTTGCTCGCTTGCTTTGCTAGCGATGCTCCTGCATCATATTCCTCTGGCTGAAAAAAATTCATGAACTCATGTTCATGAGCTCCTGCACTGTCTATCCATGTTTCTGGATCTCCGTTTCGCTTTCCCAACTGGCATATTCAATCGGGTGTCCCTTCCACTTTACCAAATACTCAAAATATGTCTTCCTTTGGGTCTTCTTGCTAACTCTCTAATCAATGATCTTTTCCATCTACGACTTTTCAGCTACAAGCATCTGTTTGACCCACTGAACTTCCTTCTGATTCTCTTCCCCATCTGCTTCATCTTCTCTGTAAGGATACATGTCTATTACATTGAATATGGGTGATATGTCCACATCATATGACAATTCTATCTCATAAGCATTTGCCTCAAATTTTCTTAGAATCTTACACGACCCTATCTTTTTCATTTTCAGCTTATTATATGTTCCACTTGGGAATCTCTCTTTTCTTATATGCGCTAAGACCAAATCTCCCACTTTGAATTGAATCTCTATCATGTGTTCATCTTCTCTACGCTTGTATTCCTGGTTGGAACTCTGCAATCGCTCTTTAATCTTACTGTGGAGCTCCTACATCTCTGCTGCGAAATCTTCTTCTCCAACACTTCTGAATTCATTATGCTCTAAGTCTCTCAACTCAGATACTCCCCTTGGCTGCATTCCATACATTATTTGGAATGGGCTCTGTCCTGTACTTCTGTTAGGTGAGTCGTTATATGCAAATTCTGCTTGCGGCAGAATCTGATCCCACTAACTATGATGTTCAACTACCAAACTCCTCAACAAATCTCCCAAACTTCAATTTACTACCTCAGTTTGTCGATCCGTCTGAGGGTGATATGTTCAGCTAAAAGATAAATTTGTCCCCAGATTTTTCCATAGTGTCCTCCAGAAATGACCAACAAATTTGGTGTCTCGATCTAAAGCAATACTCTTGGGTAAACCATGAAGTCAAACAACTTCTTTGAAAAACAGATTTGCAATGTGTGTTGCATCACTGGTTTTCTAACATGGAATAAAATGTGCCTTTTAGAATTTGTCGACTACCACAAATATGGAATCACAACCTCTCTGTGTCCTCGACAGTCCTAACAAAAAATCCATGCTTACCGCATCCCATGTCCTTTCTAGTACTGGCAATGGTTGATACAATCCAATATTCTGTCTTCTCCCCTTTGCGTGTTGGCAAATTCTACATATGTTCATGAATTTCTTGACATTTGTCCTCATCCCTAGCCAATAATACAAAATTTTCAGTTGCGCAAATGTTTTTTCATGGCTGAAATGTCCAACCAATCCTCCACTATGCTTTTCTTTTAGAAGATTTTCTCTCATAGAACTCCTCAGGATACACAACTGATTTCCTTTGAATAATAATCCATCCTGGATCAAATATTCAACCCATTGGCTTCTGTATCTCAGAACAAGATTCTCACATGCCTCATAAGCGTCCTTGAAATCTAAATCATCTCTGTACATATCCTTAAGGCTATCAAAACCTAAGGTATTTACACAAAACTCCTGCAGAATCAAACATTTCCCGCTCAATGCATCAACAACCTTATTAACAGTTCCAGAAATGTGATTTATAACAAAAGTAAACTTCTGCATAAATTCAATCCATTTTGCATGCTTTTGGTTCAATTTCTCCTGTCTGGTTACAAATTGTAAAGCATGGTTGTCTCTATACAAAACAAACTCTTTCAGAACCAAGTAGTGCCTCCATTTCTTCAGCGCTTGTATGATTGCATAGAACTCCTTATCATACGTGGAATAATTCCTCTTGCCATCATTCAGCTTCTCACTGAAGTATGCAACTGGTCTATTGTCTTGACTTAAGACTGCTCCAATTGCAAATCCACTTGCGTCACATCTCACTTGAAATGTCTTACTGAAATCTGGCGGAACCAGAACTAGTTGTTCAGTTATCTCCTCCTTTAAGAACTTGAAACTTTTCTCTGCTTCCTCTGTCCAATGAAAAGATTTATGCCTTTTCTTGATTGTGTCCATCATTGATGCATAAATTCCACTAAAATTTCTAATGAAATTCCTGTAAAAAGTGGCTAATCCATGGAATCTTCTGAATTCAAAGATATTCCTCGACGATGACCATTCTTTGATTGCTTTTACCTTTTCAGGATCCATCTTCAACCCATTCGAAGAGATCACAAAACCTAAATAAATAATCTCTTTCTTCATGAAAGATGAATTCTTTAGATTTATCAACACCTTCTCTTGTTGCAACCTTCTCATCACTAGAGTTAGGTGTCTCAAATTCTCTTCCTCAGTCTTACTGAAGATCAATATATCATCAAGATACACAATTACAAATTTCCCAATGAAATATTTCAAGACTTCGTTCATTAATCTCTTAAAATTACTTGGCACATTCATCAAACCAAATGGCATGACAAGCCATTCATACAGTCCTTCATTCTTCTTGAATGCTGTTTTCCATTCATCACCTTCCCTCATTCTAATCTGATGATATCCGCTCTTCAAATCAATTTTTGAAAAAAACTTTTCTCCACTCAAGCAATCCATCAAGTCATCTATTCTCGGTAAAAGAAATATATACCTGATGGTGATTTTTTTTATAGCCCTCGAGTCTGTACACATTCTCCATCCACCATCCTTCTTTGGACTTAACACTGTTGGTACAACGCATGGACTCAAGCTTTCCCTAATCAACCTTTTTTCCATCAAATCTTGGACTTGCTTCTTGACTTCTTCATTCTCCTGCGACTTCAGTCTGTACGCTACTTTGTTTGGTAAACTCACTCCTGGTATAAGGTCAATTTTATGGATTATACTTCTGATGGGTGGCAACGAATAAGGTAAATCGTCCACCACTATATCAGTGAAATTCTCCAGCATTTCCTGAATTTCCTGAGATAGATCATCTATCGAAGTACTAGTCAGTATGACTCTAGGTTTTCTCACCACAACAAACTACATGTCTTCTTCTTTCTTGACTTCATCCAGAATTTCCTTCCCATTCATAAGAAGTATAGTATTGCTTGTTTCTTCTTTCACCTTCTTATCTTCAATTGACAACAACATATGCGTCCTACCATTCTTCTCCAAGGTGTATGTTTTCTTTCTTCCATCATGAACAACATTTCTGTCATATTTCCACGGTATCCCCAAAAAAAGATGAAAACAATCCATGGGAATAACATCACATAAGATCTCATCTCTATATCCCCCTATCTTAAATTCAACTAAACACTGTTTAGTGACTGTTACCTGATGTCCTTTTTGCAACCATGAAACCTTGTATGGGCTCGGATGCGCAACTGTTTCCAATTCCAGCTTCTCCACCATTTCTGTGGATACTAGATTATCTATGCTTCCACTGTCAACGATCACCTTGCATACCCTATCCTTGGTCTTGCAATCAGTTCTGAACAAACTGTTCCTCTGGACTGGATTTTCTATCTCTTTCTTTGGCTTCAAGAGAATTTTCCTCATCATTAAGGATCTTCCGCCTTTTGCATCTTCTGCCTGAACATTTCGCCTTTGCGCTTATGAAATGTGAGCTTCACCTCCTCCATCCCTTTTTCTATCGGGACATTCAAAAAATTTGTGTCCTATATTTCCATAGACAAAACACTTTATTTCACCACCTCTTCCTCTTCCTCTTCCTCTAGCTCAAGGAAAATTTCTCCTATCGGCATATTGTCCTCCTTGTGAGCTTCCTCCCCTTTCTGGGTGATTATGAGGTTTCTTTTCTTCATCCTTGGGATTTTGTACTCTGTCTTGGGCAATTTCTTTTCCTCTGCTCTGACTTCTACCTCTTCCCCTTTGACCTTTCTTTCAGACCATTTTTACTTCTTCCTTTGAAGCAAATTGATAAGAATCTTCCACATTTATGATTGTCACCATGCCCATCTCATCTTGAATTTCATATCTCAAGCCATTCATGTATCTAGAAAAATTTTCATCATCACACTCATGATGACTAGCTATGATGTTTAGTCTGTAAAATTCCTCAGTGTATTCCTTCACCGTCATCCCTTTCTGTCTCAAATTCTGCGATCTTTGAAACATATTAATTTGGTAATCTCTGGGTATAAACTTGGCTTTCATCTTTGCGACCATCCTATTCCAGATTTTGATTCTTTGTTTTCCCTTGCAACGCCTGTCAACCTGCAGTTCATCCCACCATAGTGTTGCATTCCCTTTCAGTCTAGTGACAACATGTTTTACTTTCTTATCTTCTTTGATATCCCCATAGTCAAATTATTTATCTAGAGCTCTAAGCCAATCTAGCAGCTCCTCAACGTCTAAGTTACCTTTATACATCGAGATGTCCATTTTTTCTCTGGCCCCTATTCTTGCAACAAATTTGAATAGACGTTCCTCTGCAACATCTTTGGCTACAACGTCTTCTTTGTCTCCACCTTCATTTTCGCTTTCAGCCTCACTGACATCTCTAGTATCAGTTGTTCGTCTCTTTACTGTCTCCATAGCATCTAATCGAGCACGAATTTCTCTCATTTCCATTTCCACAGCTGGATTGGGCATGGGTCTTTCTTGACGTCTTCTTGGCGACATTGTTTCAATCTATTCCATGCAAATTCAAATTACAACTGTTCCCTGTCTTCCCTCTACAGAAAACAAAAATTGTTAGCTCTGATACCACCTGACGCAACAACCCTACCTCAGTAGGATCTACGTGACCTCCCGGTCTTTGGATATTTCTACTTCCTTGAGTTGGAATGGATTTTCAGTTCCCACTGGATCCTTCTCACATATATCCACAGGTCCCTCTTAGAAGTTATGCCTGTATGAACAAACACTAGGCGCGGACCTCCACTCCTCGTGACCAACCAGTGTGACCACAACCTTTACCCGAAAGGGTATTTTCGGATTTCGTGACTTCGTGATTTGTGTTTTGAGTCCCTCTGACTCCTTTGACTCTCGAAACCCTGAAATGGGCTAACGGTTCTTTAATTCCTCCCATATTCCTTAACCATGTGACCTCAATCACGTCCTTGGGTCCACCTCCGAGTGCATCGGGATTTCACGACTCGTGAGTTCGCGATGCGACTCCTGTCCTTTCTCCCGAAGTCCGAACTCTCGACTTCCTTACTACAGATCGACGGTCCTGATTTCTCCTTGATCTGACGGCCTATATGGCGTCGAGATTTCTCTTACTGGGATTTCGCAACTTAAGATCTCCAAGTCACGACTGTCTCCACACTTCGATTCTCGAAATTCCGAAACTCAAAACCACAAGATCAACAACTCTCGTTGATCCAGATCTAATGGTAACTATTCCTCTTGATCTTGCGGGTGTTGAAAGACACTCGGCCTTAACTTCTTCACTGATCCACTGGATCCAATGGCCCAGGGAAAATTGGTATTTCTCCCTCTGATAATTTCAACCATCCGTTCAGACTTTTGACGCTCCTAGCCAAATAAATCGATGTCTCCTTCTAAGCTTGATTTATGCGAGGTAACTCCAGCCTCATATTTCCTCCGAACACTTTGAAGTCTCTATCCCTTCTGATCTTGGTTCTTGCTACAAACTCAAGGATTCGAAGGGATTCTTCCCGCACTCCTTGCAACTTCACGATAATCTCTAATTATCTAAATTCTCTAATTTTGTGCACCCCTTGGGACATAAGTTCTTCAACCACTCACTGGGTTGGAAAATTCTAATACTTCAACCTTCCTATGCACACCTTTCATGGCTCTATGATATGCTCGCACTTTTTCTGGTATGAGAACAACGCTATCTCTCTTGAGTTTTTCTGAGGTAAAACTCATAACTTGTCGACACACTCCTTGCGGACTTTCACTGCACTCCTTGCAGGAACTCTCAGGAAGAGAAACAATTGAAACTCATACTCTCCCTCTTACATACTTCATACATTCAACATGAAATCATACACATACACAACATTGAAACAAATGCATAACAGAGCATATAAGCAAACTGTAAAAATACCATTTAATAGATGCAAACAATATTCATCACAACACCATGATATTGAGTCAAAGCATTCTTATATTAACTCAAGCGTTCCTGTACATGGGTTCTATAGAAAAAACTATCTGCTTATACAACTTCTACAGTATCTGTTCTTCTCTGCTCTGCTACTCTATTTCTCTACAACTCTTACTTGTTTTCTAATTGAGAATAATGATACAATACAATACATATGAGGGAGATTTCTAGAGTTTTCCCTCCTACAAATCTAAGCTATCTAATCGAAATAAAATCCTACAACTACTTTACATTTATTACATTAATTGCCTCCAACAAATAGATGAGAGAAATTCTCAAGATCTGCGTTACAATATCCAAACCATAAATGCAAACATATCCCTTCTAGATATTACATTAATGTCTCATCTTTTCAAATTCAAAATATCTCCAAAATACGTGTTGGTGCATATCCAGCGGTCCTCCACTTTTGCTCGCTTTCTTTGCTGGAGATGCTCCTGCATCAAATCCTCCTCTTCCTTCTTGATTGTATCCTCTCATATTATTATATTGCAGTACCCCTCCTTTCGTTCCTTCTTCCCCTTTAATTTTGTATGCATCCATGGTACGTTCTCTCATGAGACAAAGTGCACGACATTCCTTTTCTTCATGTCCTATTAACTTACAAAAATTACAAAATAAGTTCTTGGTAGTGCTATGATGATTCTACATCAAATGAAAGGTGGTTGGATGATGACCCATTGTTCTACATATCTCACAATATACTCCTCCTCCTGGTGCTAAGGGGTTTGTGGCTCCTATAGACAAATATTCTTTAAAGGATGGACACTTGTTCTTATGATGACCTTCCTATATACATGTGGTACACCATACTTCTTCACTCTTTTCCTTCCCTTTAGACAACTCCTGCAATAGAATTGTCAATGCTGCTAAATACGATTGAACCTGAGCGATCCCTGCACCATTTTCTCCTACAGTGGATGCTTCCAGTTTAATGGTGATCTCTAGTGCTTCAGACTGTGACATAATCTTATTTCGCATCAAGGGGAATCGTATATGTGGTAACAATATCACAATAAACCATTCCCTATGCTGCTCATCCTGAATCTAGAAGGTCAATCGATCCATCAATATCTTGAATATCTGGTCAAAATCCCATACTGATTCATTCTGCAACTGATTAATCTCTTTTAGTTCTGTAATACACTCCGACTAAGACTTTGGATTTTGGAATTGTTTTAAAAAGGCTTTCCTGATGTCTGCCAACATTCTAGCTTGTCCCACATGCATAGTGGATTGATACTTCATATACCATAGTAACACATTGTCTCTAAATGTCGTCACTAACTGCACGATATTTGCACCGCCATCCTGGATATTATTCATGGTTCATATTTCTTCATAGAAAAACAAGTGTTGTTATGGATCTTCCGTCCCTGCTTCGTGAAAGACATGCATTCTCAAAGTGGGATCTACCCCCGCCATTATATACTGTTTAGTATTCTTCGTCGGTGTCACCAACTGATTCTGGGTTGTCGCACTACTTCCACTAATCTGACTATATTTACGGCTCTCCTTGATTCCCTCACTAAATACAAGTGTTCACGACAAATTTTCAGATCTTAGAAAGGCATACGAGGTCATGGGTTTGATACAAAGTCTGGCTTGATTCAGGCTACTGGGATGTGATGGATCTCATCCTGCTGGACTAAGTTGACAATATTCTTCCTTTTCCTCTGTGTGAGTTATTCATTTGATATGGAGTACTACACCAATATCTCTTTCCTCAACCTCACTGTGTTTCTCTTATCTCTCAACCACAATCCTTTTCCTACTATACCAAAATCTTTTTCCACTATGCAATACTCCAATATCTTCTTCCATCGCACATTCTTCTTCTCTTGGCATTCTTATTCCATTTGTTCCTTATTCATTCTTTCTTGCATCCCTATTCTTAATACACTCATACCATCCCTTGGTCATCCCCCAATCCCCCTATGTGCGCAAAGGCACCTAGCTGCTATGAAATTAGATTCCAACTTCATAACTCCTTTATCACACAACAACATATTGATCCAAGTAGACAGTAATTTCAAATATCTTCTGCACATACCTTTAAATAACTCTCTTTCAGAAACACTATATGATTGGGTACAATCTATAACAAACTTAGTAACATAACCCCCTAATACACTATCCAGCCAGAAATCCACTGAGTGCGAGATCCAATTACTTATAGTATTAACTTGTCGGATCAACTTAGAGGTCCAACTCCTCGGAATAATAGTGTGGAATGTTCCTTTATTTTCAACTAAACTCTATAACCACTCAACCAAGACTATCAAGAAATCAACAAAGAAAATCTCATGTAAGTCTGTAAATACATACCTCTGTAGTCATTGCTTTGAATTGATCCGTGGGTTCTTATTATGATATCTGGAAAACTTGTGTTCCTTTCCCTCTAACCACTATTTGATCTCTTCCTTAGTTGGCCTCCACATTCCCCTTAGTCACAGATCCCGGTCTTGAAAATGGAACCATTTGTTGGCATGCAATGGGTAGACCCGGGGTTTAACATTAATTCACCAACAAAACCCTTAGATACTGACCCTTTCGATATCACCCACAATCAATTGAATCTCTCCCAAGATATCTATGGGGACTATAGGAACCAGGTTTCTGTTGTCATGAAGGGATGGGAGGCATTCATCATAACCATTACACTTAGCATTTGTTCATTATACATTATATCATGTGTGTAGAATCATCATAACATGTAAAACATTCATAACAACCAAACATTCAATATATGTTCGCAATAAACAGAACAATCACATCATAACATAGAGACACCAAATTTAACACGGTTCACCCAAGATGGGATACATCCACACCGATCAACTTCTTATATTATTCATAATCATCTCTTACAAAATATGCGCATTGTGCTCATACAATATGCCCTTTCCATTCTCCTATCCTTCTATCTGTCTCTCTTCAGTCTTACATTCATGCATACAATGCGTACTTAGCTCCCCTTACTCGCACACATTCTATTCTCATTCACTATTTAGCTCATATGTTCCCCTATCCCAAAAAAAACCCTTACATATTTATACTATTATATTAGGGGTTAGCCCTTTTCGATGGACCAAACTTCCTAACAACTTACAACTGTCTTCCTTCCTTTGCGCGTGTTGATCCCTGAAATTGCATTAACTTCCTTTCCTTATTTTGTGCACGCTGTGTAGTTCCAAAACTGGTCCCAAAAAGTATTGTCCCAACACAAACTAATTAATGGATATGGATTAAGACTCAAGGCATATTAAAAACCCTCAAAACATCGATTAATCCCCCTCTCTTATGGAATCACAACCCCCGATTACTCTAGTCCTTACTCATCTATAGTTGACATTGTGTTTCATTTTATTATTTACAATTTACAATGTTTACATATTACATCACTTTGCATGCAACCATTCATAATACATACAAATATACAATGCTACATTGGGGATAAAAAATGGGGTGTTACAATCCCCTCCCCCTACAATTTTCATTACCTTCAATGCACATCACCATACAAAGGTACAAGTATACATACACAATTTGACATTACAATACTCGATACTTTCACAATTTAATGACTCCTATAGAAATTCCAACCAATAATCTCTCATTCCCCTTAGCCTGCACAACCTAAGGAAGTGTACCCCTTGTCTGCACCACAATCCCTCAGGTTGTCCCACTTCCCTTCCAGGGCTCCATAACAAGCCATACATGAAGTCTCAGTATTGTGGCTATAGGGACTCTAGCTACACCAAAATGGAGTCTTTGTACACTTATGTACAAATGTACATTTAGATTCCCTTAGAATTTTCAAAAAGATGTGGGTACTCTTCCCACATGGCCTCCTTGTGCTCCCATGTGGTGTATTTAGGATCATAGCAGGTCCATTGGAATTTTACAAGGCCGATGGATTGGCTCTTGAGCACTTTGACTTTCTGATCCAAGATGCGCACTGGATCCACCCGAAAGTCCCCATTTGTACTCAACCTGGATCACACTCCAATCAATCACATGGTTAGAATCATGCACATACTTCTTTAATAAAGACACATGAAACATATTATGAAATCTCATGGATGCAGGAAATGAAAACATTTATGCAACTGGGCCTATCCTCTCTAGAACTTCAAATGGTCCACAATATCTCACTACCAACTTTGGGAAACTTCCCATTTTTAACAAGCTCCTTTTTCCCTTTACTTTTAAAAACACATGCTTTCCCACTTTGAATTCATGTGTGCTCTGCCTTTGTCTACATAAATTTTCTACCTATCCCATGGGGTCTTTAAATTATTCTTTATCTTTACTATCTTCTCTTCCATTTCTCTTATCAATTATAGCCCAATAACGACTCTATATGTTGGGTTATCCAACTCACTTGAATGTTGCATTTTCTTCCATACAAGGCTTCAAATGGAATCATCTTCAATGATGCTTGATACCCATTGTTATAAACAAACTCAAAAAAATTAATATAGTCTTCCCACTTGTAAGATTGATCCATTACAAAAATTCTTCGCATATATTCAATTATTTGGTTGTTCCTCTCTATCTACCCATCCGATTCTAGATGATAAACTATGTTGAAATTTAGATTTGTCCCAAATCCTTTAAACAACCCTTTTCAAAAATTGGAATTGAACTTGGTATCTATGTTAGATACAATTTCCTTAGGCTCACTGTTGTCCCTTGACCAATTTTTGAGGAATACTTAGTCATATTTGCGGTACTCCGACATCCAGTCGGAGAAGGAGCGCATGGCGAAGAGGAGATCACGGGATCTCCGCCCCTTTTTTGGGATTTTTGGGAATATTGTAATGGGAAAGGGATATCAACCCTTATTTAGGCCTTTTGTATGTATAAATAGAAGGGTAGGAGATGCGTATGAAAAAGGGGTGTGTGATGTAAAGTGAATGGCTTAGTGCATAAAGTAGATCTATGTGATCAGACGTCTATGTGACTGTAAGAGATCTGTGCCTACTATAAGTATTATAAGTGCTGAGTGCATGGGTCAGGGGAGGACTTAGTGCTTGGATCTACCCAGGGAAAGAGGATCTAGCGAGCTGCGCAGATATCTTGTCCTAGGTGGGGTAGGATCTTGAAGGCTTTGTGCTGTAACTTGGTTTACATAAGATAATAACAAAAGAAGACTTTGTGGACATAGCCCTAGGGTGGGGGTGAACCATGGTAACTCTGTGTATTGTGCTGATGTGTTTGTCTCTCTCTTGCTAAGTGCTCTGATATGTTTAGATAGATATATTGATGCTTTGTGCTTATGAGATATGAATGCATGCTAGATATGATACATAAGATGCTAAGTGCTTAATCTATTAAGTATAACCCATTTATCATTGCTAAGTGCTAGATTTGAGTAATTACTGCGGTGCTCTGTGCTTTCTGTGAAGTGTATTAATGCATGTATGTTAAGGAATAACTGATGCTAAGTGTGATGTAAGAAAGATAATCATAGATCTGTGTCCCAGCTAAGGTTGCAGACAACTAAGTCCTGCAACCACCCCTGCCTCTACCTTGAGTGAGACTTCATCTGCTTCGCAGAAGTTGCCAAAAGGGCTGGTAGTTAGGGTTTTGTTGGTGTGTTCTTGAGCGTTGAACCCTAGGTCTGCCCCTGTTCCAACAAATGGTTCCATTTTCGGGACCTAAAACTGTGATTGCTGGGAACTAAAGAAGAAAAATCTTTGTGCGAAATAAGCTTTGTGTGTAGATCTATTGCCATAGTGCGCAGTATTCTGTTTGACCTGTGAAGCTTTGTGCTAAGAAAAAAACATCAGATCTGAAGGGAAAAGGTCAGATCTGAAGAAAAAAAGGTCAGATCTGAAGGGAAAAGGTTAGATCTGAAGAAAAGAGGTCAGATCTGAAGGGAAAAGGTCAGATCTATAGGAAAAGAGATCAGATCTGCGAAGAAAAAGGTCAGATCCGCAAAAAAGAGGTAAGATCTGTAAGCTCTGTGCCCTGATAACGGTAAGAATAGTCAAAAGTTTTTAGATTTGAAAGCTTTGTGCTCTATAGAAGTAAGATAAGTGAATTTTTTTTTGTTTCTAAAGCATGGATCTTGGTATGTTTGAAAGATTATGTCCTATAGATGAAAGAAAGTTTGATTTGAATAGATCTGATAAGCATAGTAATAGATATGTTATACCTATGCATCGTAAGAATTTCTAAACTAACAAGTGGATGGAGGATCATAGAAAGAATTTTTTGCAGGCTAGTCACCATGATCCTGGTGCGCAGTACAGAAGGAGTTGGGGAACATCTAAATGAAAGAGAGGATTAACCCTCTATTATAGTTGCATAAGACCGAGACATCTTGCTAAGGAATGCCCTGGGAGAAGACCTAGTTGCCTCTGTTGCAAGGCTATGGACCATGAAGTCTTGGATTGACCTAGAATGGTTTCTAGGCTTGAGAAGATGAATATGGAGAAAGCAAACCCTGAAGGATATCAAGAGACCAAGATTATAGAAAAAACCCAGAAAGAATCAGAAAAGATATTGTTATAGAAGAAAGATACCTTGAATGACCACCGACATGTTAGGCTATCAATGATATTCAAAGAAAAGGAGAAAATTGAAGTAAGAATAGGGGACTTTGACATTGATTGTACTCTTGATGAAGAAACACAAGTGAACATTATGCTAGAAAGAACTTGGGAAGCTATAGGAAAGCCTGCCATGATCCCTTCCCTAGGAGGAATAAGTTTCTTCAGAGGAAATCTAGTAAACCTATGTGGAAGGCTCGCCCAGATACCTATGACTGTCAATGGAACTTCGACAAAGGAAGACTTTGAGATCATTAAATTTGTTGAATATAGTGCCCCGTTTACCATGCTCATAGGAAAACCTTGGATTAATAGAGAACAAGCCAGATGAAGAGAAGAAGAAAAAGTATTGGAACATAAGAAGCCAGAGTTAAAAGACTTTATGACCAGAAGGATCGCACACTTGATTGAAGAACAGAAGAGCAGATCACAGATATTTAATATTAGCAACTTTGATGTCGAAGCTAAGAGAACACTTGAGGATTTGCAGAAGATCGAGCTACCTATTTTTGATACAGAAGAAGTATTATCAAGGAACCCTAGGAAATATTTTCCACAGCGCGAAGTAATTAAGGCCATAGAAGATAAACATCAGAATGGTAAAAGAATTACTGAGATGAGGCTCAGTGGGATGAAGGCTAGGAAGTTAGGAAATAAAAGGGATAATACTGTAAGGTTACAAGAGGTTCTAGAGGACACTTCGTAGCAAGAAGAATTGCATAATTGGATCTTCGCCGAGATATCAGGACAACGACATAGAGTACTTCACCATGATGAAGCAATATAGTCGTTGGAACCGATATACCTGTTCGACCGCCACTCCGAACAGATTGAAAAGCAGTTATGGGTTACTGCTAGACCGTTGGAACTCACCTTAATGGATAGATCAAAGGTCATGGAAGCTTCATATCCATTGCAAGCAGTTTGTTGCAGAGTTACTTACTTATTCTGTTGTGCCATGCTCGAAAGACACTTTTGCAATTGAGAACATGAGCTTACAGAATACCCGTGTTATGAAACAATGATTACTCCAGTTTTATTCTCTATTTGATTACGGTACCGATAGTCCATTGACAACCCGAGACAGTGATCCCAAGCTTACATGTCCGGCGATCTTAGAGCAGCAGAAGAATCAGTGAGAGAAGTACTTGCTAGCTTAAGGACAGAAAGAGTCATGTCATAAAGAGGGATGTCCACTAGAGTCCAAGCCTTATCATCGAGAGGTGTGGTAGCCTCCCCATCGACTGCTCGAGCTGGAACATCTCGAGACGGTGCAAAGTTGAGAACTAAGCATAGGGACGACGCAACCAACGCAAAGTTAGTGCCAACCATCCTACCATCTTACATTGCCCCTCTAAGTGGTGAGATTAATAGGGACATTTTCCCTAGAGACTTTGAATACACCCTAGTCCTTGCATATCTATCAAAAGGAGTTCGCACCTACCGCGCAAATCAAGACAAGGTTATAGTGTTGAAGTTTTGTGACTTCAACCTGGGAGATCGTAAATCCTACAACATGCTCGCACCATCTAAGTACTTAACGAGGACTAAGGGATGGAACTAAAAGATCGTTCCTCAGCAGTGGAAGATGAACCTTGCGTAGTATACTCTGCTCAATGTTATCAAAATACCTCACTTTGGCAGACATCATGAGGTGGATGCTTGTGTGAAATTGCTTCTAGCAAGTTACCATGGAGGATACCTGTGGTTAAATCGTCGCATAACTATTGATCCGACACTAATCAACATGATTATCGGGATGAACATGCAGGGCCTTGATCCCCATGAGTACTACCTTGGAAAGACCGTGAACCGTGTTCTTTCACAAAATATTAAAGAGGCTTATGGAAATGTTGAAAAAGGCACACGAGGTTACAAGGTATCCTCTATCGAGAGTGGCGCAGCGTGCCTCACATGTCAGCTGATAGCAGGGAAGCTAGTACGTAAGAATAGACATACATAAGTATCCAACTTTGTAGTTGACCTCGCAGGGAAGTGCACGGAGGGACTACAAATGAATTGGGCAAAATATTTGGTCAATCAACTAGAAATTGATTGTAGAGAAGCCCAGGACTAGGGGCATGAATTCCACTTTAGCTGGCTGCTACTATTGATTGCCTTTGTTGCATGGGAGATACTAGAAGGCGCAACATTCCCTGATCTCGACCCATTCGAACCATTAGCTGTGAAGTTCAGTATCTTATGGTACTCGATGAACATGAGCAAGCAGTGGCAATCAAATGCCATTATTCACAGATACTATAACCAACTAAAAGAAACCATAGGGGGTGAACCTCGCATAACCCCGAACACTTTACAAAGGTTCCAGCCTTTGATAAAGTTTAGTGTGGACCACCACTTTATATACCTAACTCCACACGTTGATGAACACCAAGAACAACTTCAGTCCTATTATAAGCTGACCGAAGAAGACGTAGAAGAAATCACCAAGGAATTGTCGGCGGACCTCCTTGTTCCAGCAGACCCAACAAACGTTTTAGATATTGACAACCCAGAATATGCGTAGGACACACCTGGGCCCAGTAAGCTGAAGAAGACAAAGAAGAAAAAGGAAACAAAGAAGCCTTAAGAGGTTTAGGATTTAGATGGCTACTCTGTAAAGACAACTTCCATCACACCCGATCAAGAATATAACAATGACGACCTAGAGGAAGTCAAACAACAACCAGAAGAAGAAGTTGAAGTTCCAAAGAAGAGAAAAGGGTCACCTTCGAAGTCTTCCTCTAAGAAGAAAGAAAAATAGACTGACCAAGATGAAAACCACGCTCAACCCCGATGACTTTAACTTTCTCCTCGTAACTTTGAATGAAGCCATAGAAGAAATTACAAAAAAGAAGGAGGATAAGCAACAGACGATGTACGATAGAATTGAAGTTGATCTCCAAGTAGTGCAGCGAGAACTTCAGTCTAACTGCCAAGTCTCCACTGCGCCCATGCCAGAAGGAACAACAGAAGCAGAAGATGAATCATTTCAACTCTGCAGGATTGCCGGCATAGTCGAAGTACGCCTTCAGAAAGTGGAAGAAGTAACAGCGCAGGCCACCCAGGCCCTAAACCAAGCACAGGAAGAAATCATAGAGCAATGTCAAGCTACACAACAAGAGAAGGAGGCCATCTAAGAGAAATTTGATAGAGACAAAGAAAAAATCCAAAAGGAGAAGGAGCAGCTTCTTGTGAAGCAGATCAAAATCACAGAAGTTGTCAATAGAGAACTTTTCTCTATGATCGACTTAGAAAAAAAGGCCGAAGAACCCTTAGACTGTCAAGTGATGAAGCTTGTTGAAGTTATTCAACAACTGCAACAAAGAGTCATGGACTTAGAGCTTCAGATCATCCCAAGTACCCCACAAGAAGAGTGCGACCAACGAGAAATAACTGCCTGGGGTACAGTATAAAAGATTAAAGAACTCACTGAAGAATGCAAAAAACTAAGTACTAGAAGTGCGCAGATACATGAGAACCTGACTGAGTACCCAGAATTACATAAACTAGAGTCGCAACTCCAGGAGGCGAAGCAACATGCAGATAGACTTCAGATGCAGTTGAAGGCCCTATCAACTATAGAGAAAATGAAGCGATCCCATGAGCAACGTGTCACACAGAAGCAGATCCACATGATCTAGAGCAAGGTCATGGAAGTGACACAAAAACTTCAACCTTTCGAGGACAAGGCATGTCAACTATTTTTAGAGATTGAGAACCAAGGGACAGAGTTGCAACAGGTCATGATTATAGCAAAGCAACACCTAGAAGGACCAGTCAATAACGCACTCATCCAGGAGTTTGCCGAGCAAGAGGAAATTGCAAAGCAGCAGGTCGAAGTAGCTCGAGCCAAGCTTGAGGCGTTTGAAGCGGAACTGGTCATACCTGAGTGACTCGGGACGAGTCACATGTGAGTGTTGGGGGCCTGTTGGCCCTTGACCAAGTTTTGAGGAATACTTGGTCATATTTGACTGTTTTCGGTACTCTGACATCTAGTCGGAGAAGGAGCACATGGTGAAGAGTATATCACAGGATCTCCGCCCCTTTTTTGGGCTTTTTGGGAATATTGTAATGGGAAAGGGATATTGGCCCTTATTTAGGCCTTTTGTATGTATAAATAGAAGGGTAGGAGATGCGTATGAAAAAGGGGTGTGTGATGTAAAGTGAATGGCTTAGTGCATAAAGTAGATCTATGTGATCAAACGTCTGTGTGACTGTAAGAGATCTGTGCCTACTGTAAGTATCGTAAGTGCTGAGTGCACCGGTCAGGGGAGGAAGTAGTGCTTGGATCTACCCAGGGAAAGAGGATCTAGTGAGTTTCACAGATCTCTTGTCCTAGGTGGGGTAGGATCTTGAAGGCTTTGTGTTGTAACTTGGTTTATAGAATATAATAACAGAAGAAGACTTTGTGGACGTAGCCCCAGGGTGGGCGTGAACCACGGTAACTCTATGTATTGTGCTGATGTGTTTTTCTCTCTCTTGCTAAGTTATTTGATATGTTTAGATAGATCTATTGATGCTTTGTTCTTATGAGATATGATACATAAGATGCTAAGTGCTTAATCTATTAAGTATAACCTGTTTATCATTGCTAAGTGCTAGATCTGAGTAATTACTGCGGTGCTCTATGCTTTCTTCGAAGTGTATTAATGAATGTATGTTAAGGAATAACTGATGCTAAGTGTGTTGTAAGAAAGATAATCACAGATCTGTGTCCCAGCTAAGGTTGTAGACACCTGAGTCCTGCAACCACCCCTGCCTCTACCTCAGGTGAGACTTCATCTGCTTCGCAGGTGTTGCCGAAAGGGCTGGTAGTTAGGGTTTTGTTGGTGCACTCTTGAGCGTTGAACCCTGGGTCTGCCCCTGTGCCAACACCCACCATGTATCCTACCAATTTCTTTCATACAAATTTATGCAATGTTGTCTACCTTGTGCATCATTTTGATAGGAATAAAATGTGAAACCTTTGTAATCTTGTCCACCACTACCATGATGGAATCATGTTTCCTTACTATTCTGGGCAACTTAGTAATGAAATCTATTGTAACAACTTCTCATTTCCACTAAGGAATGGGAAATGGTTGTTGCAATCCTATTGGATGTCTATGCTCATCCTTTACCTTCTGACATTCCATGCATCTAGCAATAAAATCACTTGCATCCTTCTCCATACCAGGCCAAAAGTATTGGCCTCTTACAACTGCAATGGTTTTATGGTATCCTTGATTTCCAACGTATGGTACATTGTGCATCTCTTTTAAAACTAAATTTATCAACTCTTGAGAATTATGAACACAAAGTTTGTTTCTGTATAAGATGATTCCATCCTCTTCAAGCTTGTAATCTTTAAATTTTTGTTGTCTATTACTCTTTTGTAAGCTTTCTTTAACTTGTACATAATGTTGGTCTATTGTCACAACTTCTAAAATTCTACTTTTCAAATATCAACTATACATACTAATGGTTGCAGCATGCATTTCATGCACCCTTCTGATGAGTGCATCAACCACTTTATTCTCTTTTCCTTTGATGTGATTGATGTTAAATTCATATTCACCGAGAAATTCCAACCATCTAGTTTGTCTAGAATTCAATGTTGGTTGTCCAAAAAAATATATTAGACCACTATGGTCTGTCCTTAGCTCAATTTTTCTACCCATGAGATAATTCCTCCATGTTTTCAGTGCATGAACAATTGCTTCCAATTTCAAGTCATGTGTGGCATAGTTACTCTCATGCTCCTTCAACTTTCTTGACTCATATAAAATTACATGCCCATTTTGAGTAAGGACCCCACCAAGCCCTTCTTTACATGCATTTGTGCACACAACAAAATCCTCATCTGGATATGCAATCCTTAAAATTGGTGCATTGGTTAACAAATATTTCAAGTGCTGGAAACTCACACTTGGTAGTCCATTGAAAATTTTTTCCTTTCTTTTGCATGGAAGTGATTGGGTGTGAAATATTCAAGAAAACTACAATGAATATCATGTAGTAATCAACTATACCCATAAATGATCTAACCTCTAAAATATTCTTTGGTGTTGGCCAACTTTTGATTGCTTCAATTTTTTCAGGATCCAATGTTATGCCACCCTTTTAGACAATGTGGCCTAAATGATGGAGCTTCTTTTGATAAAAGGTGCATTGGCTTAGCTTGACATACAATTAGTGTTCTCTAAACACTTGTAGCACCATTCTCAAATGATTCTCATGATCCTCCTTTGTCTTGGAGTAGATAAGAATATAATCTAAGAAGACAATGACAAATTTGTCTAGGTAATCTCTCAACATTCCATTCATTAGAAACATAAAAGTATCTAGCGCATTGGTCAAACCAAATGGAACCACTACAAAATCATAATGACCATAGCTTGTTTGAAAGTTTGTCTTACTAGTATCTTGTTCTTTGATTATCACTTGATGATAACCTGATCTCAAGTCAACATTGAAAAATTTCTTTGCTCCCTTCAACTGATAAAAAATATCATCGATCCTTGGAAAATGATACTTGTTATTTACGGTAACCTTATTTAGCTGTCTAAAGTCAATACATAACCTCACAATTCCATCCTTTTTCTTCACAAAAAGAACTAGGGCACCCTAAGGTGAAACACTCAGGAATATGTACCCCTTCTTCAATAACTCTTTTAGCTACATTTGCAACTCTTTCAATTATGGTGTGCTCATTCTCTAGGGAGTCTTGGACACTGGGGAAGCTTTAGGAATTAATTCAACAGAAAAATCAATTTCTCTCTTTTATGGAAATCCTAACAATTCCCCAAATAGATCTTCATACTCTTTAAGAGATAAATAATCTTCAAGTTTTGGTTGTTTATCCTTTTGTTGGCTCTTCCATATGGACTGCATATATTTGGCACCCTTTTCTAAAACTTATTTTTAGATGTAATGATGAAATCTCTTTAATAGACATCTAGGCCTTGGAATACCTTGAACTAGACTTGAATTTCCTTCCTCATCAAGACATGTGGAAGACTTGTTGTATCATTTTAAGATAGCATGATGTTTGTCCAACCAATCCATAACAATCAAGAAGTCATATGAACCAAGTGGTATGATGTTCAAATCAACCTTAGTGCCGACTCCATTCATGTTCACCGGACAATCCCTGACCATGATCCAGGTGGATATCGGTCACCAACCACCTTTTCCATTGAATCAACATTCCGAGCCTATGGTTTTGATAAACCAGGATATTCACCCTTTTGATGGGGAATGGAATGTAATACCATATTCATTTTTTAATTACAGACATCATGTAATGATATTATGTACATGCCTACAACATAGCATTAATGCATTGAATCCCATTAGAACTCTGCAGTTAAGCGTGCTCGAGCTAGATTAGTACTAGGATGGGTGACTGCCTGGGAAGTCCTAGTATTTTACATGCCTATGAAATTTTATAAACTTAGATTAATTTTTCCCACATCCATCATGGGAATTGTTCTCCTCTCACGCTCTCATATATAATGCCTATGAAATTTTATAAACTTAGATTAATTTTTCCCACATGCATCATGGGAATTGTTCTCCTCTCATTCTCTCATATATAATTGAGGTGAAGGAGGCCCTTTAATCATGCAATGGAGTGTGATGTAAATCTTTTTGCAAATTAAGCGTAGCCAACATCTCTTTCTCTTCAGAGATAAGCTACCCCATTCTGCCAGTTTGTGTTCTACATTGTTTTTCTATCTGATTTAGTAATAGAAGTTGGGTTTCACTGTATTTATGTGTTTTTTTTCTATATTTTTTCTTATGTCTCGTTTCATTCTCAACATAATCCAAATCAGTGGTATCAGAGAAGTCTGTTCCTTGTCATTTCTCAGTGCATATCCCCGACGAGGTCAGGGTATATAGAGTTGGGTCTTGAGGTAGTTTTTCTTAAGGGAAATCACTCTCGCCAACCCAAGAGACCTCCCATGGATGAAGAAAAGAGAGATGACAGAGAAGGAGATCCTTTCAAGACATTTCTCGAAGAAGACCTCGCACGACAGAGGAACAAAATTATGGACACCTTTTCTCAGATCCTGCAATGACTACCGATGGAAACTGAGACATCTTCGACAAGAAGACATTTTAGAGGTACAACACCCTTCAAGGTACAAGTAAATTTTGATATCCCCTTATTTGAAGGCCACATAGATGCAGATGCTCTAGAAAATGGTTGAATTTTCTAGAAGGTTATTACTCTGTCCAAAAATTTTCCGACAGTGAAAAGATCACCTTCATTCTCCTTAAATCCCTTCCCCATGTCAGATCTTGGTGGAAAGGTTACTGGGAGAGGTACACCACAAATGAATCTACACCATTCGGGAGAGAAACCACTTGGGCAACCTTTATATATTCCCTAAAGGAGGATTTCTACCCTATTAGAAACTATGATGACCAATACATGAGATGGACAACTCTGCGTTAGAAAAGAGACCAAATGGTGTCAGAGTACACCAACATATTTCATACCTTGCGCTCAAAGTTGGGTATCAAGGACTCCAAGAGGCACCTAGTTTTGAAGTATCACAATGGTATACACAGGTACATCCAAACATAGATGGATTTATTGGACATCTCCTCATTGGGAGATGCTTATCGATATGTAGTCAAAATTGAGCAGAAATTCAAGCATCAGAGTAAGTGGGAGTTTGGGTTTGAAAATATGCCACACCAGAAGCATGGAAAAGGAAACCCTAACTACCATAACGAAGAACAGAGCGAGGAAGGCCAACCTCAAGGGAGACAATCCAAGATACAGGAAAAGAAAGGTAATGGGAAGTCTAAGAAAGACATTGGAAATTGGTGTGAGTTCCATAACATCCCTTGGCACAACATTGATGAATGTCACTCAAAACGGTCATTGGTGGATGAGCTCAAAGAAAAAGAATCAGAACTTGACGTGGACTCTGATTCAAAGAACAATAAATGGAAACAGATCATCGATGTAGAACCCAGTACGACCATCACAACCACAACAATACAGCCAGAAGAACCAGAGGAGATTGAGGAGGGGGAGTGCATCTACCACTCGCAGATGTGGGTAAAGGGGAATCCATTGCATTTCATTGTTGATAGTGGGATTCATAAGAACCCGATCTCAGCCGAGGCTTTCAATAGATTAAATCTTCCAATGATACCACACCCCCAACCATACACCATCAGATGGTTGAGCTAAGGACGAGACATCTGTTTCAGCCAATAGTGCCACCTTTCTTATGACATCAAGCCCTTCAAGGATGAGGTAGTGTGTGATGTTTCCCCACTTGAAGTCTGTGATGCTCATGTAGGAAAACCATATATGTGGAAACATCACGCTATATATGAGTCTCGGCCCCGCAGTGTCATTGTTACTCTAAGAGGTCAACTCTATAGGGTACTAGAGGTAGTTCACATTACTATATTGATAGAACAGTTCCACAAAGTAATATCTCATACCAAAAAGTTTAGCCTCTTCACGATCCATTCAGAAGGTGAATAGAAGGACACTGCGACCACTACAACCTCAACCCATGACGTTTCTATCCAATAGAAGCAGGTCGACAAGATTGGAGAGGAGCATGGAAAAAATGAGATTCTTCCATATGTTTAACATAGCTCTATTGGCCATGACCCTTTTCAAGCGTTTATGGGGTTCCCACCAATATCCCCCATTGATATAACTATTCTTGCTGCATCTTCATCAATAAATTCCTCCAACACTCATAAAAAGGAATATCATGCACCCAGATCTATTGAATGGATCCAAGACCTCCAATAGGTTCATGACATCCTTCCACAGGAAACGTACAAGAAGAACATCTACTTAAACAAGGAAAGCAACTCACCAAGGTTCAGATTCAGGAGAAGTTTCCCCATCTCCCAAGGGGACTTGACGCAATGGGGAACATTTCTTCCTAAGGGGGGAGGAATGATCCAGGTGGATCTTGGTGGCCAACCACCTTTTCCACTGAATCAACATTTCGAGCCTATGGTTTTGATAAACTAGGATATTCTCCCTTTTGATGGGGAATGGAATGTAATACCATCTTCATTTTTCAATTACATACATCGTGTAATGATCTTATGTACATTCCTATAGCATAACATTAATGCATCGAATCCCATTAGAACTCTGCAGTTAAGCACACTCGAGATAGAATAGTATTGGGATGGGTAACTGCCCGAGAAGTCCTAGTATTTTACATGCCTATGGAATTTTATAAACTTAGATTAATTTATCCCACATGCATCATGGGAATTGTTCTCCTCTCACTCTCTCATATATAATTGGGGTGAAGGAGGCCCTTTAAGAATGCAATGGAGTGTGATGTAAAGCTTGTTGTAAATGAAGTGTAGCCAACATCTCTTTCTCTTCAGAGATAAGCTACCCCATTCTTCGAGTTTTTGTTCTACATTGTTTTCTATCTGATTCGGTAATAGAAGTTGGGTTTCACTGTATTTTTGTGTTCTATTCTATATTTTTTTATTTTGTCTCGTTTCGTTCTCAGCATAATCTGGATCATACCAATTCATTGTTTCTTCTCTTGGACAAAGTGTCCAGCTGAACCAACCAAGAATTTTCATTCTTACATCTCTTCAATTTAAACATGTCAACCATATTGGGTTCTATATAGTTGTGACTAGCTCTAGAATCAATCAAAATAACTATGAGATGATTATCAATCTTACCTTCCACTTCAATCATGTGGGATTGATAGTTTTCTTTTCTATTGTCCAAGGCTACATAAATCCTTGGAATGATCTTGCCCATGTCTTCCACTGTATCAACTTCTTGAAGGTTATGCACAATCCTCATCCTATCTCCTTTATCAGGACAATATTTATACATGTGCTCTCCCTCACATCCCCAACACTTTATGGGTTGTTGTCTCGGCATTTTCCCTAAGGAATCTATCATATTGGGTTCATTTTGTGCATGTTTCCCTTTTTTATATGATTGTGAACTATTCCTGAAGAAAGGTGGCTTGAATCGTTTCTTCCTCTGATTCATCTTGCCTTTTTTTTTGTCATTCCAAGATTTTTGAAAATATGGCCTTGCCTTACCATGCTCATACAAATACTTAATTTTTCTCGTGTCTTCCTCCAAATTCTTGGGCCAATCAAACTAATTTTTATCCTTGTAGAGTGATGGTAGTCCACTCAGGAACCTCTCAATTTTGACCTTCTCATCCCTAATGAAATCCACATACCTTATAAGTTCCAAGAATCTCTTTTCATACTCTTCCATGGTCATGTTTCCTAATTTAAGATCAAATAAATCTTGCATTTTTTTGTCATAATAATGGTATGACAAGTACTACTTCTAAAAATACTTCCAACAAATTCTCTTTTCATCAATATGTTTGACCTGCTTCAATCAGTCCCACCACATAGAAGCTTTCCCTTGAAGATGATATATGACAATATTTGCTTCCATATTAGATGAATAATGTGAAGCTGAAAATGATTTTTTATGCCCAACAACCAGACTTCAACTTCTAAACCTTCCTATTCTCTCCATCAAATGTTTGTGGCTTGATCCTCTTAAATTCTACTTGCAAACTATATAACTTGAGCCTTCTCCTTTGATGTTTGATAGGGGATCTACTTGGGTTGCTCCTTGTTTATGAAAACACAAGTGCTCTTTTGGTTGAATGTCTAGGTGAATGGTGATGCCTACTAACACTTCTTGAGTGCCTTGGCCCTCTGCATTCATCCCTCCTATCATGATATGTGTGCTCTTCCACATGCCCTGCACTGGCTACATGTCTTATGTTGGACTCCTTGTTGATTTGTATTTGTAGGTTATTCAGACTTTGTAGCAACTAGGAATTAATTTGATTATGATCCTCTTGATCTCTTATCAACCTTTTATTATCTTCTCTGTAGCTCTTCACTTCCCTCTACAAGCTCTTCATCAGTTATATGGGTTCCACTCTGCTTCTATGTCCATTGGACTCTATTTCTTCATTTCCCAAGTTGATATTCAATCCTCTAATTTCATCTCCATAATTGTAAGAACCTTATGCATCATCCATATCTTAGGTCCTCATTTCTGAATCAGATCTATTATTCTTATACCTCTAATTATGCAAAAATGTGCATGCAACAATCACTGTTAGAAATTATACATATTGCAAATATTTCATTAATTGGGCTACAATTCATTTTTCCTCCTAATTTATGAAGAACAAATATGCACTAATATAAATTATGATCCTTTATACATAATCTCTTCTTAATTATATTTCCAATGGTTTTACTCATGCCACATTCTGAGTTCTGAGCTAAAAGTTATAGATTTTAGAATTTTGCAATTTATACTCAATTGTGCCCTATAATTAGTGGTGTAATCTAGAAGAGACCATATTTAGCCACCTGTAGAATAAAATATATCATGAACCAAAAAAACTTTATATCAGGAATAGATAGTATTTATGATTCTGAATACACAACAATTTTCATATTTGGAATTTGATTCTCTAGTCACATTCTGTATAAATTTGGAATTGTCGAATTTTCACTTTCACATTTTCTCCAGACTTATAATTTTTAGCCAAAATGGCTATCTCCCAAATGGAGCAAAATTGGGAAAAACTTCCTCAAGAAAAAAGTTGTCTAAATTTTTGAGGATGTAAAATTTTGACTGAATAATTTTTTCCAAATTTGTGATCTTGGGTCCCTTTTCCTCCTCTAAAGATTTCAAAAAACCCCAAAAGTGTCCTGAAATAGTGGAGTTTGCTATGTTTCAACATCTCCAATTGAAACTATTTTGAGTTTTTTTAAAATCCCAACTAGATATCTTCATGACTGCTTTTTGGAATCCCTATAAAAATTTCATATTTATCTGGGTCTCAGTCATTGAGCACCACCCATATATTTAAAAACCACTAAATTGTGGTTTAAATATATTGAAGTAGAATTGAACCATGGACCTTATGGACACTTTTGTAGCCTTCGTCACCATGGAAATACCCTTTAAATTTCATCTGATTATGAGTTTTTCTGCTTCTATTATGACTAAAACAAGTTTTTGACTCTAGAATTTTTTAAATCCTTGTTCGTCTTTCTCTTTTCCTTTCCTCCCTATGTCTTCTCTTTCCCCTTTTTGTCTTCTTCCCTTTTCCTATTCTTCTCATTTTATTTCTCTTCTCTTCTTCTCTTTTCTTTTTTCCTTCCTTGACGATCACTAAAAACCCTTCATTGTCAGTTGGAAAAATACTTTTATCGGTGATCGACACAATTTTTTGTATCGACGATCAATAAAAACCTTGTATCGGGGATCTAAAAAATCATTCTATCGACGGTAAGGGAAAAAGTGTCTATTGGCGATAGGCGAAAATGTTTCTATTTGCGGTCGATGGAAAGGTTTCCATTGACGGTCAACAAAAGGGTTTCGATTGATGATGGGGGAAAAGGTCTCTATCAGCGGTTGGTGAAAAGGTTTCTATCGACGATCGATTAAAAAGTTTCTATTGATAGTTGGTGAAAAGGTTTCCATCGATAGTCAACGAAAAGGTTTCTATCGGTGGTCTAGGAAAGGTTTCTATCGATGATCGGTGAAAATATTTCTATCGGTGGTTGGTGAAATTCTTTGTATTGACGATTGATGAAATTCTTTCTATCGACGATCGATGATTTCCGAAAAAATCCACTTTTTCGGTGACCTACAAAAAAATCCATTGGTGATATTAACTTAGAAATTTATGACCAATTCTGCATTGGATATGGACCATTGATCTCAATATCAATGTGATCTTGACCATCAATCTGCAAAAAATTGCTGAACTCTGGATTCTTCTTCGACAATATTTAAAATTCTTTTTACTTCACCAAAGGTCTCCAAACCTGCAAATGAATCTCAACCATTGATCACAAATTCGAATGTGATTTGGGTTGTCGATTCACCAAACTTCATAGCCGCCATGAAAACATGAAATTATCCCTTCTAAGCTAATTTTTAACTTTACAACTTGCATATCGATGCAATGAATCATCTCTTCAACCATTCTAAGTGCAAATTTGACCTGAATATGCTTAGAAATTTGGGGATTTCACTTTGATTTTACAATTTAGTACAACTTCGAAGCAGATCAAACTCTGTAACAAAGAATTTACGAAATTCATGAGGGTATTTGGCCCATACAAGTCTGATGTTGAACCAAAATCTCTAATACCAATCTGTGACATACCCAACTCCTTAGTTGGGCCACATTACTACCAAATCGACTAACATATTGATTCAAATGCAAAAAGTACGTGCATCATGACACACAATCTCATGCAACTGTTATGAATAATAAAAAACATGAATGAAAATGGTTTAAACATGCACAACAACTATTGAACAAATATTGCAACATTCATACATACAAAATACAGAGTAAATGCAACATTCAATCATAGCATTAAAATTGTAAATGACACGATGATTAAAAAACTTATATTTTTAAAATGTTTTAACAACCGGCTATATATGAAGGACATTCCTACCAATTGTAGGCTCTATTGCACCAATTCTCTCTGTAACAAGCTACACCCAAGATGGGGATATGATTCCACAAGGATGAACATGCTTTTATGGGTGTCTACAGTCCACTGTGACATCTAAAATACCCACTGGAACACAATGATGTGACTCCTACAACAATTCCAACCACCCATCTCTCTTCTCCATCAGTCTGCACAACCTAAGGGATGATATTTCCTTCTCTACACTACAGTTCCTTAGACAATCTCCATCCCCTCCAAGGCTCCAACATAGACTGACCAATAATCTCTCTACTGGGGGCTTCAGGGAATCCAATTGCAATAGGAGTGCTCACACAACATTTACAAATTCTCTTGGGTAATTTCCTCAATAAGAGTAACTCGCAGGAATACCTACCTCATTCTTGGTACAATTACTAGCTTCAACAAGCTAACTTCAATACCCACTATGGTTAGTCACTCTTTCCCAACACTCAACCCTTTTTTTCCTCAATTCTTGCTAACTGTAAAAAAAAACTTCTCTTCTTCCTGCTTGAATTTCCTCTTCTCCCATGCCTGCTAGAATCTTACTCTTCTCCCAAGTACAATTACACTCAACCCATGCTGCCATAACTGAGTGGAATAACTTTCTCACGTAACCTCTTACATGAATTCAATTATTGGGTGTTGAATAAGTCAAATGGATAAATGGCTAAATGACTAACTGATTAATGAAGATGGATTAAGACTCAAGGCATATGGAAACCCATCAAAAACCCCATTAAACCCCCTCTCTTACGGAATCATATCCCCCCCATTACTTTGGTCCTTATCCGTCTACAACCAACGATGTATTTCATTTTGTTATTTTCAATGTACAATGTTCAAATATTACATTGTTTGGTCTACGACCATTCATAATAATTACAAATATACAATGCTACATTGGGGATCAAAACTGGGGTGTTACAAATATTTATTTAATGTGAAAACTCATTTTGTGACATCACCTCTTACCAACAATTTTTTTTTTTTAAATTATGTTGTCAAACATATACTTGTACGAATATACTTAACATTTTCTTGTATAAACTTGAAATACATGTTTATCGCATACGATGGTTTGATATCCTTATCTAATGGTCATAGTATTTCCATGATAGGATGAAGACTCATTGACACTCAATACCATATATCAATTATATCATCATACCAATTGACTGCTTTGCACGAGTCTTCTCTTCTTCACAGGTATTGTGACTTACATTATTAATTTTTATATTAAACTTTGTTTATATAGTATCAATATATTACTCGTCGTTTACCATATAAATGGTTACGGTTTCGTAGGTACATGTTATGTTTCTAAGGCTTGGAGAGGACTCGTATCATAGGTAAATTTACATTTTACCTTTATTTAAACTCGCCATATACCAAGGTTAAATCGTTTACTATGAACTGAATATTATAAATTGATTGTCGAATAATTAGACCAACCCAATATAAAGTTTTATATCCACGAAGGACATAGTTCTAAACTCACTTCTCTAAGTCGCAATGCATAATGTATTTGACTGAGTCGTTATTTTAATGCTATAATGGTATATATGGGATGAATTCCATGGTTTACATTTTTACAAAGTTTAAACCACACCAACATCGGCCTTAGGATCTCCCCGATTTACAACACAATCTATACCAACAGTTGTTTTTTGGAGGGATCAATCACTATCACGTCGTGGTTATAGACTTGAAGTCAACGTGCACTTATTCAATTAATAACCACAAGTAAACTCATAGCTATATTACGTTATATTATATAGTGTTATAGTCTGTATAACCACAAGAAACAATTGTATTTATAGTCTGTAGTGTTATATTACGTTATTACATAACCTTCATATAGTTCTAACAAACTTTGTTTATGGGTTTTGTACAAGGTCTATTGAAACCCTTGGACGATGCCAGACTCAAATGGTCTCAATACTTGCGTTCTGGTGGCTACCCAAGTATATTATTCATAGGCTGGGAATGATTTCAAGTTTGAGAGCATCAACATGAACATAGAGTTCATTTAACATGCTACATAGTCAAGTAACATTATGTACTTCCTTATCGAAGCATATACAATCTCATTGTATATATTTTGATAGAAAATGACAGCCATGCTACAAATTTACTTTTGTTTCTGGTGAATATGAAGCACTGGTTAATATTCGTCCTGGTTATTGTGACAATCATTTAATGACTATATGACTATATATATTTGTCCTAGTTAATATATATATAAAGTCTAGAGTTACACTCATAACTAGTCATTCTATGTTTTATACTTTGGTCGTCCCACTACTCCACTTCTCTTGAGAACATGTACACATGCATGAGAGCTAAGAACCTTCAAATGTTATCCTTCCCCCACACTATGCTTCATAATTTTTTTTTGACTACAATGTTGTTGCAGGTAATTGATATTGAACATATATTGATGTGGTGAACGCCTCTACCCAAAACTCATATGGTAATATATCATTTTTTAAATATGCACCTTGCATTCCATCAACATCTTATTCTTCCTTTCCACCATTACATGCTATTGCTAAGTATAGGTCATTATGGATTCAATTTTTATTCCTTGATCACAAATTGTCTTAAAGGAATTCGAGGCATACTCATTACCTTTGTCACACATCAACCTCTTTAGTGGATTCTTAGCCTCCTCCTTCACTAAGGGTTGAAATTTTTTTAAACACTCCATTGTTTGTGATTTATCCTTCAAGAAGAAATAAACGTTTTGCTTGAAAAATCATTAATGAAAGCTAAAATGCCCATCTCCACCGTGTTACATTTTTTTCATTTTTCCATAGATATTGGATTGAATTAGCTCCAACAATTTCTCATCTCTATGGACACCATCCTTCAAGAGAAAATATGATTTTTTTTTTAAGACACATCCTCCACAAATGCCAAACGGAACATGCATATTAATCTCCAAACAATTAACCACCATCTTTGTCCTCATGGTCTCCTTTAATTGTGTGCCAATATATCCAAGTCAATGATGCCAAATTCTAGTAGCATTGATCTCATCATCATCCTTTACTAACAATTTATACACTTTTAAACAAAATATATACACATTACCTTTATTCATTCCTTTTGTAATCATTTTTCATGACAATTCTTCATCTTTCATATGACTGCATCAAATTCTATAGTCAATCTAAGGTCTATAGTTTAATGCACAACCAACAAGTTCTTAATAATTTTAGGAACATGGAAGATATTTTAAATATTATAAATCTTTTTGTAGGCACCATCTAACAAAGTCATTGAGACAGTCCTCTTGCCTATAACTTTACACTCATCTCCACCTCCAAAAATCACATATTTTCCCCTTCCATAAAATTGATGTTTCTAAAACCACCCCCATTCATAGGTCATTTGTTGAGTCACAATATAGATACCAACTTCGAGTAGAAACAATTTCATCCATATTTGTTGCCAAGAAAAGTTGTTCCAACAAGAAATTGACGTCATCAATATTTTTTCCTTCATCATTAATAAACTTTAGATTTTTTTATTATTTTTTTATATTCCTATTTCATGGACATGTGAGTACTTAACCTTGTTCATATTTCCCTATGAATTCTCCCTTGGGGAATATGACATTTTTTTATTATGTTGTATTTTATTTTTTTTCTTTCGCATTCCTTTACTTCTTGATGAAAATAATGTTGGTGTCTCCATCACAATTAACCTCGTGTCCTTCTTCTTGGATTCTTCCTTCAACAAGAAAATGTATTTTTCCTCAAAGGACAATGTGACCTTAGATGCTAGTATAAGCATTATACCTTATTGGCATGCATGCCTCCAATAAGAGTAATGATGACATCTTCAGTTCAATTTTATCATCACATGTTGTTATCTCTTCCATGAGAAACCAAAATTGTGTTATATATTCTCCCATTTTCTTGAATTATTACATCTTTATTTGCAAAAAATAAAAAAGGAAAATGGAAGGGGAAAATGGCTTGAAACATGATGTAGAAGGGGGAAAGTTGTATGAATTACATGAGAATCACTTCTCCATCTTAGGGCACCATACATATACTTATTTTATCATAATTGGAGCAAGTTGCTATGATCCAGGTGGATACTAGTGGCCACCCACCTATTCCACTAATTCATAATAGTTCCACATCTTGGCAATTTTTCTACAGTTTTTCGGGTCCCAAATTTCTAGGGCCATTTTGAGGCCCTAAAAGACGTTGTTTTTGTGTAGCAACGCCTAGCATATAGCCGAAGGAAAATTTCAGGCCATGCAAAATGTGTATTTATAGGCTAGACCTTTTCGACAAGCTTTCAAGTGGCCCAAACATAGATCATATGAAAAAGTTACACCCTTGAGAAGTTGGCATATCAACTAACCACATCGGGGCCCACAAACCTTTTGGTGTTTCATATTCTAGGGTTAGGTTTTTGGATGTTTAAGGTTTTCTCATTGATGAATTATGCTAAAAGGCATTTCAACCTCTTTGTAATCAACTTCTTGCGAATGAGCATAACTGACCCATCTCTCTCCTTAGGGATAAGCT
>SNQJ01S0024523.1:28914-41084 GCA_010110895.2 Picea sitchensis | reverse complement strand
AGGTCCGGGGTTCGAATCCCACGGACTCCATAAAATTTTATTAACAAACCAACAACCAATACCGGGGTGCCACGTGGCAGCCCATGATTGGGCCACGTGGCACCCAATCACTTGTCCAAACGATGCCACGTGTCAAAATACCATTCTCCCTCAGATACCAACCAAACACTTCCACGTCATCACATGCCACGTCAGCATACGGTCGTACGACCCTGCCACGTCAGCCTGTACATACTGTATGGACTATATAGTCAGCGTCCTTTTTTTGCCTATTTGACATTCCGAACAAATTGCGATATCTCTCGCTCCTGACATCCGTTTGAGACGAAACGAGTTGCATTGGGTTCGCGACATCGAGGTCTACGCTCTCGTCCGGTTTGAAGCGATTCTGAGAAATTTGAATTTTTGAGCAAAATTTGATCCCCTGAGCAGGTTTGCTACCAGGATTCTTCTCTCTGTCAAGGTCAAGGTGCTCGGGGGTGGCTTCGGCCTATGGTTGGGTGACAATAGTGATAATGTTCCTATGGTTAAACAAGAACATTCTAACAGGTTATGGGCCCACACCTCCTTCATTTAGTCTAACCACTTGAAGGAAGCATAGCCATTAGGATACTAATCTCGTTGAATAACTGCCGCTATGGTTTACTAGCAGGAACAACTTCCAAGACACTTTCACTAGGGTTACTAGCAGGTACAGTTACAAAAACCCTAAAACCTCGATCCAACACCTTACGATGGAACACCTCACTCAATAAAAAGGTATTCAAGTGCGCCCTAGTCCAACACACCTCTTGGAACTCTCAGAAGGTAGAAACATCAAGGTTGAAGTTTTGAATCAAAGCGTGACCATTCACCAGTCAACCAAAGTCATGAATGAAAAGACTAGTCATCTACAGTACTCAACACTCACAGGAACGATTGAACATGACATGTGGATAATTGACAGTGGAGACTCTAGGCATATGACGGGAGATCAAGCCAGACTCTCAAATCTGAATGAAAGGAAGACATTGTACAAGGTAGAGCTTGGAGACAAAAGCAATTACCCAGTCGAAGGATTTGGACAAGCCTCCATCAAGTTGAAAACATGTAACAATGTTCATTTGAGCAATGTCTTATATGTACCTGGTTTAGAAAAGAATCTTGTATCCATATCTTGCCTAGAAGACAAAGGAAACAAAATAGATTTCGTAGATGGAAAAGTGTTATCTTGGCACAAAGACTCCAGCATAGAGAATGTTAGGGTTATTGGAACCCGTGAAGGAAATCTATATAGACTACTAGAACAAAATGAAGAAACTCTTGTACATGATGAAGTTAATCCCAATGAACTTTGGAACATAAGGTACGCTCATATTAACTATCAAGCATTTCCTTTTTTCAAAAAGATGGTTGAAGGAATACCATAATTACAGTCTACGCATGAAGAAATCTGCAAAGAATGTGCTCTTGGAAAGAATATCAAGAAACCATTCCCAAGCAACAACAATAGATCTAAGGAGATTCTAGATATAATACATTTAGATGTTTGCGGTCCGATGTCAGTCAAATCTCTAGGAGGTTCTCTCTACTACATAATCTTCATAGATGATTACTCAAGAAAGACTTGGTTATATCTCTTGAAGACAAAGGATGAAGTATTCAACAAGTTTCAAGAATTCAAAGCAGAGATAGAGAACCTCACAAACAAGAAAATCAAGACCTTGAGAATAGATAAAGGAGCAGAATACACATCAAATGAATTCATTGCCTTTTGCAAATCGGCGGGGATTAGGAGGGAGCTTATTGCTCCTCATAATCCTCAATAAAATGGCATAGCAGAAATAAAGAACTGGTCTATTGAAAAAACCGTGAAGGCACTACTAAACGATCAAGGTTTATCTATGTTCTTATGGGGAGAAGCAACCATGATAATAATATATGTTCAAAACATAAGTCCTCACCGCATATTGAAGGACATAACTCCAGAAGAAGCCTTCTTAGGAAATAAACCTAGTGTGGAAAACTTAAGAATCTTTGGATGCCCTATTTACTTTCACATTCCCAAGGACAAAAGGAATAAATTAGAACCCTTAGGAAAGAAGGGCATATTCGTGGGATATAGTGAATCATCCTAGGCTTATAGAATCTATATCCTGGAACAACATAAGATTGAAGTTAGCAGAGACGTGACCTTCAATGAAAAGATGGCTTTCAGGAAATCCATAGAAGAAACTATACAAGAAGAAGAGTATGAAGAGCCTATTGAAGAAGGCACATGTCTTCCAGAAAACTAGAATGAAGAAAATGAACAACTTGATCATCTAATGAAACCATGTGAGACCATTGATTCAGACACTGTACCTAAGACCAAGAAATGACCAAATTGGCTTGAATCTACCCTACAAGAAGCAGAAAGACTCAAGGCCCCAAGTGGGACCTTCAGAAAAAGTAAGAAGCCCGAAATATTCTCCAGTTATGCAACATGTATGAAAAAGCTTCGAGACGAAGAACCTACCACGTTTGAAGAGGTAGTTCAGAAGAAACAATGGAAAGAAGCCATGATAGAAGAACACCAGTCCATCATGAAAAATGATGTATGGGAAATTGTGCCTAGACCTAAAGAAAAATCAGTAGTAACTTCAAAATGGGTATATAAGATCGAACATGCGGCAAACAAAAGTGTGGAAAAATATAAAGCAAGGTTCGCAGCTAGAGGGTTCTCCCAGAAGGAGGGAGAAGACTATGATGAAACATTTTCTCCATTTTCTAGATATACTTCCATTAGAGCTATCATGTCTCTTGCCGCTTCCATGGGATGGAGTTTACATCAGATGGATGTAAATACATATTTCCTCAATGGAGCAATCGAAGAAGAAGTATACATTGAACAACCTCAATGGTTTGAAGTACATTCTAGATACACTCATGTTTGCAGACTAAAGAAAGATTTATATGGACTCAAGCAAGCTCCAAGAGCTTGGTATGCCAGAATAGACAACTATCTAATGAAACTTGGTTTCTCCAAAAGTCATACATATCCAAATCTTTACTACAAAGTCGTGAACAATGCACCTATGATTCTACTTCTATATGTCAACAATCTATTTCTAACAGGTGAAGAGTATCTCATCATCCAATGCAAAAAGGAACTAGCTTCTGAGTTTGAAATGAAATATCTTGGTCTCATGCATTATTACTTGGGACTAGAAGTATGGAAGAAGCATGGTGAAGTATTCCTTGGACAAGGAAAGTATGCAATAAAGATTCTTCAGAAGTTTGGAATGATGAATTGCAAATCCATGGACACTCCTATGACCACAGATATAAGAAAAGTAAGAGACTCGGATTTTGATCCAGTAGATCCATCACTATATCCACAATTGATTGGGTCATTAATGTATTTGGTAAATACTCAACCAGACATTTGCTTGATCGTGAACACACTAAGCCAGTTCCAGGTGGAACCTAGACATGAGCATTGGACAATTGCAAAGCATGTTCTAAGATATATTCGTGGGACTCTAAACTATGGTTTAAGATAAACCGCATCCAGTGACATACAACTTCATGGATTCATAGATTCAGATTGGGCAGGAAGTGCAGAAGAAAGAAAGAGTACTTCAGGGATGTGTTTCAACTTGGGATCCGCTATGATATCTTGGGGCAGCAGGAAAACAAAAGTCTGTCGCACTCAACACATCCGAAGCAGAATATATCGCAGCATGTGAGGCATGCACATAAGAAATATGGCTGAGAAAGCTAATCTCCGGATTATTTGATCAGGTTCCATATTCGACCATAATACACTGTGCCAATCAGAGTTGTATAAGGCTATCAGAACACCCAGTGTTTCATGAATGGTCGAAACACATTGAGATAAAATACTAATTTATTCGAGATAAAGTCCATGAAGGAGAATTAAATCTCCATTATATCCCCACAGATGAGCAAACAACATATATCCTGACAAAGCCTCTGTCTAGAATAAAGTTTTCATATTTCCGAGAAAAATTGGGGATCGTGGAAATAACTCCCTTAGTTGAAAGGGAAGAAATGACTCTCCAGGTTGGGAGGGAGCATTTACATATCATTGAATTGAGGACAATCATTTTCAAGTTTGAAAAATGGTCCAGCTTGGGTAGTTCCTTTCCAGTTCGGAAAGTGGTTTGATATTTCTGACAAACAGGCATTTTCCAGTTCATAAAATGGTCTAGATCAAACGGCCATTTTCATAATGAAAATGATTGGATGGATTGTTGATGTACCATAGACAATGATTTCCCATTGTGGTTAACATGGGGAATGGTCTAGGACAGTCTCTCTTCTTGACGATCACTTTTATTAGTGGTCAAGAATACTGGTTCGCCTCGCCAGACAATCATTCTTTCGAAGCTCACAGTTGTGAGTAGTTTTGAAGAATGGTCCATTTTGGAGGTTGGTGCAGGACAGTCATTTCCTTAGGAAATGGTCCGGACAATCATTCCCTAGGGAAGATTCATTCTCTCCATGTTGCACTTTGTTTAGTGTTGGTAGAATGGCCCAGATAGGTGAATGGTCCAAGTTCAGCAATCAGGGACAAGAATTCCCTAGGGCAGACTCATTCTCTCTAGGTTGCACATTATTTTAGTGTCGGTGGAATGGCCCAGATAGGGAATGGTCCAGGCTTAGAAAACAGAACAATTATTCTTCCTTGATTGAGAAGAATAGTTCAGATAGCCCATCATTGATGTTCTACTCTGAAGGCAGATGATCTTCCTGATCTCACAGATGTGAGTGGAAGAATGGCCCAGATGACTCAGTTTATATCATAACATTGTTTCTGTGCAGGTTTATATCAGTTGATATGATGGAGACTGCATGTATCTAGACAGTAGAGGTATGCTATTGTGGTGGATATATCCCACTATTTGTGACTATGTGTCACAGATTGAGTAGTTGTGTACTACTATGGATAAACACAGTTGTGTTCTATCAGTTGGCATTGTACTAGTTGCCATGGAGATTATCCAGTTGGATAATAATGATGGTGCTCGTGATGCTACCAGTTGAATGGTATTTTTGTGCTCAAGACCATTATCAGTTATAAATCCCTATCTAGGAGGGAGTGTGGATATTATGGTAGCTTCGGGAGGTATCAATCTCCATTGTGACCTTTGACAAGATTAGAATATTCCAGAAGCAAGAAAATAAGTGAATGTAACCCTAGAAGAGTTGTCGGCTAAAAGAGATGATTAATATGAATTAATTAGTACTTAGAATGAGAAGTCGGCCTAGGCAGTCTTCCAAAGCTATTATAAATACAGGGTGTCAGTCTTCACTTTACACACAATTCTCAGAATCGTAGTTTGGAAGTCTTGCGCGCACTGTAGTTTGGAAGTCTTGTGTGCAAGTCCTGGAGAAGGTGTTGCTGCCAGTTCTGAAGTCTATTTTTTCTATCTTTCTGGGTTGGACTCTCTGATCAACTTTGGTTACTTCTTTCTTGGTGCATTAGCCTTGCTTGGCTATTGGTTTGCTACCATGATTCTTCTCTCTGTCAAGTTCAAGGTGCTCGGGGGTGGCTTTGGCCTATGGTTGGGTGACAATAGTGATATTGTCTATGGTTAAACGAGCACATTCTAAGACTTCCAACCCAAGAAACCTACCATGGTAGAAGAAAATATAGATGATAGAGAAGGATATCCTATCAAATTATTGATCAAGGAATCCCTCGCACAATAGAGGAATGAGATGATGGATAATTTTGCTTAGATCCTTCGACAGTTTCCAACAACGATAAATGCGCCTTCAACCAACAATCACTTCAAAGGTGCGATACCCTTTAAGGTACAAGTAAACTTTGATATTCCTTTGTTTGAAGGCTAGATAGACGTCAATGCTTTGGAAAAATGGTTAAGTCTACTAAAGGGTTATTTCTCTATCCAATTTTTTTCCAACAGTGAAAAAATCACCTTTGCACTCCTTAACGCCCTTCCCCATGTTAGATTTTGGTGGAAGACATACTATGAGAAACATGTTGTAGATGAGTTTGCAATTTTTAGGCCATGACCCACTTGGGAGAAGTTTGTTGATGCCCTCAAGGAGAAATACTACCCTATTGGAAACTATGATGACTAGTACACGACATGGAAAACTTTGTGTTGGGAGAGAGATGAGACGGTACTAGAGTACACCAACATCTTCCATACCTTGCAAAAAAAGATGGGTATTACATACTCCGAGTGACACCTGGTTTTGAAGTACTATAGTGGCCTACATAGGTACATCCAAATAGATATGGAGTTCCTAGATATCTCCTCACTAGGAGTTTCTTATCGATATGTTGTCAAGATCGATCAAAAGTTCAAGCAAAAGAATAAGTGAGATTTCAATTCTGCAAACACATCGTAGCATAAGAACGGTAAAGGTGGCCCTAACTCCCAAAGAAAAGGACATAGAAATGATGGCTTTCCCCAAGACAACCAATCCAAGCCACAAGCAAAGAAGGTTAGTGAGAAGTTGAAGAAGGACATTGGAAAGTGGTGTGAGTTCCACAAAATTCCTTGGCACAACACTGATGAATGTTGCTCCAAACAATCATTGTTGGTTGAGATGAAAGCCTCAAAGTCAGATGCCAACTCAGAATTTGATTTGGAACTAGATAAGGGAAAATGAATCATTGATGAAGACACCATTGTCATCATCTCTACCACAAAGGTCCAACCAAAGGAATTGGAGAGCCTGAATAAGGGGAGCTCCTCTTCCACTCACATATGTGGGTGAAGGGGACCCCACTCCATTTCATTGTTGACAACAGTATCCATAAGAACCTAATCTCAATAGAGGTCGCCAAGAGGTTGAACCTAACAACGACCCCACACCCTCATACATACACCATCAGTTGGCTCAGCCAAGGATGAGACATTCACGTCAGCCAACAATGTCGCCTGCACTATGAAATTAAACCCTTCAAATATGAGGTATTGTGTGATGTTTCCACCATTGAAGTTTGTGATGTTATTTTAGGACAACCATATATGTGGAAGTGTCATGTTGTTTATGAATCTAGGCCTCGTAGTGTCATTATTACTTTGGGAGGTCAACTCTACATGGTACCAGAGTTAGTCCCAACTACCATAGTCTCTTTGATCTCCGCAAATCAATACAAAAAGCGCACAAAAAGGTGGTCTCTCGTATTGGGAGATTTGTCCTCTTTATGGTCCAGTCAGAAGGTCACTGCAACTGCCAAGACCTCTGCATGAGGTCTCTCTACACAAAATAAGTAGGTGGAAAAGATAGCAGAAGAGCACATAGACCTATTTCCTCACCTACTAGGGATCGTTTGCACTGTCAGGTAAAGCATTCAATTGATTTGACACCTAATGCTCCTCTTCCTAATGATCCTATGTATAGACACTCTATTATGGAGAATGAAGAAATCAAATTCCAAATCCAAGAGCTAATTCTGAAGGGCCACATTGGACCAAGATCCTCACCTTGCGGGAGCCCAATTGTTATGGTACATAAGAAGGATGGGACACAGTGACTTAGAACTGATTCCAGAGCCCTACACAAGATCATAGTAAAAAATTGGTACCCAATCATCTAGATTGATGATATTTTAGATCAACTCAAGGGTGCCAAATTTTTCAGTAAGATTGATCTGAATCCAGGCTACCAGTAGGTGTCGATTGAGTAAAATGATGTATGGAAGAAAACCTTCAAGTCTAAGGAAGGTCTCTTCGAGTGGTTGGTTATGCCTTTCGGCTTGACTAATGCCCTGATCAAATTCATGCGGATGATGGATGATATGTTGTGACCATTCACAAAATCCTCTGTGGTCGTATATATGGATGACATCCTCATATTTAGCAAAAACCGAGAGGAACATTTGAAGAACATTCAACAGGTCTTGGGCACCCTGCGACAACACAATTTATATGCCAATTTGGAGAAGTGTTCCTTCGAAATGAAGAGAATTCAATATTTTGGATACATCGTGGATGAGTAGGGTGTGCATGTGGATCTAGCCAAGATCCAAGTCATCCACGATTGGTTGGCCCCGAAGACACTGATCGAGCTCCGTAGCTTCTTGGACTTTACCAACTTCTACAGCAGGTTTTTGCTAAGGTTCTCTCATATTGCTTGGGCCCTATGCCAGGTGACCAAGGGTGGAGCCAAGACAAAGTTTGTTTGGGCTTCCTCACAACTAAAAGCATTAGAGGATTTAAAATTCCGCCTCTACTCAACACCAACCCTTATTCTTCCAGAATTGCAACATCCATTTGAGATTGAGACATATTTTTCAGATTATGCTATCAGTGCATTCCTCACTCAGCATGGGCATAGAGTGGCCTATCATAGTGAAACACTATATGATGTTGTTCACAGATACCCCACCTACGACGAAGAGATGTAATCTGTTATGCAGGCATGTCGATAGTTGAAGCATTACATTATGGGAAAGGAAACGATCATCCAAACTGATCACAGGCCTCTGCAATTCATGTTGACACAAGGAAAGTTATAGAATGACCGCCATCAAAAGTGGTCCATGTACCTGCAACAATTCCACTTGAACATCAAGTACAAGAAGGGAAACACCAACCATGTTGTAGACTACATTAGTCGACCCCTGATTGTGGCGCTAACGACGATTCTTAACTCCTATGGGCATGAGACCTCTGGGTGGCCATAATTATACAATAATGGCTCTGACTTTGCTGCTACCTATCAGACATTGAGTGTAGGAAAATCAGTTCCATACTTTCATCTCCAGGATGGAATACTATGCTATCTAAGCCATCTTCATGTTCCTACAAGAGAGTGTGCAAAGTTGATTTGGGAAGCTCATTACAGTCAAGCGGCATGAAACTTTGGTGTGGATAAAATAGTGGTAGTACTAGAAAATCATTTTTATTGGATGAATATTCGACAATATGTCTGCAAGTATATTAGATCATGTACTACTTATGCCATTTCCAAACCCGCCATCAAGAAACATGGACTATACATTCCTATGCCTACTCTTGATAGGCCTTGGGATTCCATTTCCATGGATTACATGTTTAGTCTACCTTCAACCAAGCATGGTAATTACTGTTTCTTCATGGTCGTTGATTGATTCTCTAAGAAGGAAGTATTGGAACCCTGCAAGAAGAGTATCATAGCCGAGGCCACCACTAATCTATTCTTTGAACATGTTTGCGTTCATATTGGGTTTCCAAATACTATTTGGTCCAACCTATAGTCGATGATGGACACCAAGCTAACCCATAGACTAATGGACAAATAGAGGTATTCAACAGGATGATTGTTCATATCTTGAGGATGTACAATTCCCAACATCCAAGCACATGGGATGAGATCCTTCTTTATGTTCAACATAGCTACAACAAATCCCTCCACAACTCTATTGGACAAAACCCTTTTCAGGTGTGCTTGGGGTTCCAACCATTGACCCCCATTGATGTAGCTCTGACCATTAAAGGTGCACATGAAGAGTCCTCCCATCCTCATATTGAGACTGATCGAGCAACCAAATTTGTTGAACGAATCCAACACATCCAACAACAAGTTCATGATATTTTATAGAAAGACAACACTAAGTACAAGCAGTGCCACGATCAACATAGGGTACCACACAAGTTTTAGGTGGGATATAAGGTATGGTTGCATTTGCAGAAAGAGTGACTCACAAGACCCCATCGAAAGCTCTTCCCACTCTGATATGGGCCTTACACCATCACTAATGTTGTGGGTGAGAATGGTTTTGAATTAAGTATTCCCCCTTTCCTTGGATTGCACTCCATATTCAATGTGGAATTGCTTCAACCATATTTTCCACCTCTCCTGGACATTTCAGATGTGGTCGATCACTTGGATCCTGCATAACTCAATTCTAACTACATTGAAAAAAAATTCAATTAGATCATGGACACCAATATGAAATGAACCTGCAAGCAAAACATCCAACTCTATCGGGTCATCAAAGCATGACAACTTCTTCACCAAGGCGAGTGGCTCACCAGGAGTCAGATTCAACAAAAGTTTCCACATCTGATGGAGGAACTTGATGCAATGGGAACCATTGCTTCCTAAGGGGGGAGGATTGATCTAGGTGGATACTGGTGGCCACCCACCTGTTCCACTAATTCATAATGGTTCCACATCTTGGTAGTTTTTCTATAGTTTTTTTGGGTCCCAAACTTTCAGTGCCATTTTGAGGTCCTAAACGATGTTTTTTGGCACGGAAATTCCTAGCATGTAGCTAAAGGTAGATGCTAGGCCGTGCAAAATGTGTACTTCTCAGCTAGACATTTCTAATGGGATACCAAGTTCCCCAAATAGAGATTGTATGCAATAGTTACACCTCTTGGAAGTTGACATATCAACTAATCACATATGGGCCCACAAACCTTTTGGCGATTCATCTTCTAGGGTTAGGGTTTTCTCATTGATGCTTTATGTGAAAATAACTTTTTAGCCTCTTTGTAATCAACTTCTTGCGAATGAGCGTAGCCAACACATCTCTCTCTTAGGGATAAGCTACCACCATTCTAGCTAGTTTATGTGCTTTTCATTTTATAGTCTTTTGTATTCCAGACAATCATTAATAGAATCTAAGTACTGTATTATTGTGTTTCTTGCAATATATATGTGTGTTTCCTTGTTATATGTTTGTCTTCATGTCGTTCTCAATATAATCCATATCATGCTAAGAAGGATGCTAGCAAGGATGACTAAATTAATGAGTAGGATCCCTTTAACCTCCGAGACATTGAAAGTGACTCCCAAGTATCAAGTTAGTTGAAATATATCTTTAAAAAAAATTCAAAATGAATGAAAAAATAGCTTTGCACTACCAAGTCAAAGTCAAATTGTGTGAATTGCATAGAAATCATCTCTATATCTTAAACCACTATATAATTTTTTTTTTAAGTGTTACTCACTCATACATTATTTTTAAAATAACTAATTGTTTCTAAGATTATTATTTTTACTTTAAAGATATTTTAAATTAACATATACACTTATTATAATTGATTTAATATAATAATTTAATAAAATCACAATACATTATTTAAATAACTAGGTTATTATTTTTACTTTTACAAATCCTTTAAATTAACATATAAACTTATTATAATTCTTTGTTATTAACATATATACTTATTATAATTGATTGCTTAACAAAATCATATATATACTTATTATAATTGATTGTTATTAACATATACACTTGATTGTTTAACAAAATCATATAGCTTTAATTGTTATTTATCTATTTTATATAATGGATATAAATTTAATTATTTAATAATATTTAAGTGTTTTGAATTCTTAAGCTATATAAATTGGTTATAAATACAATGTTTTTTTGAGGGCTTATTTCCATATGTAAATTGGTTATAAATACAATGTTTTTTTGAGCTTATTTCCCATATGCTTAATTATATTTTGAACATAGTGTATATTGTTTTTTTTATTTTGAAATTTATTCCATGTATCTTAAACATATATAAATATAATATTTACAAATAATTTATTTTATTAATTGAAAATAATATATTAATTTACATATGGGAAATAAGCTCTCAAAAAAACATTGTATTTATAACCAATTAATAAATACAAAGTTTTTTTCGAAGACTTATTTTCCATATGCTTAATTATATATGCTTAATTATATGTTGAACATAGTGTATATTGTTTTTTATTTTGAAATTTATTCAATATATCTTAAACATATATAAATATAATATTTATAAATAATTAATTTTATTAATTGATAAATACAATTTTTTTTTGGAAAACTTATTTCCCATATGCTTAATTATATTTTGAACATAGTATATATTATTTCTTATTTTGAAATTTATTCAATATATCTTAAACATATATAAATGTAATATTTATAAATAATTTATTTTATTATTTGAAAATAATATATTTATTATAAAAAAACAATTTAATATATAACTTTTTATTAATATTATTATCAAAACATATGAAATAAACATTAACCAAAATATCCACTTTCCATTCACATTCTTCATAATACATATCTACAACACAATAAATATCTACAACATAATAAGCATCAATCAAAATATCTATTTTGTATTACTATTCTTAACTTTATACATATATTTGTAAAAATAAAACACATTTATTTACAACAAATTTTAATATTCTTAACTTTATATATA
>SNQJ01S0024523.1:0-20624 GCA_010110895.2 Picea sitchensis | reverse complement strand
TAGAGGATGTTGAATCCATTTTTTATAAAAGATAATAATTTCAATAATTCAAAATACAATTTCAATAAAGATTTTAATTCCAATAATAGTAAATGGAAAAAATAAGTGTTAAATTTCTCCATCTTTTAAATTGTTGTTTATCCCTAGTAACAAAGTATTGAAAAAATATATGATTATAATTTCTTTGTCCAAAAAAAACAACTCCTAAATATAATCCCCTTTTCTATATGTTTTCATGTATTTTTACTAACTCTTTGGTTTAGTTCTACAATTTTTGTTATTTGATCTTCATAATTTCCGGGGGCTTTATATAACACTCCTCATAAGTTTGCATCTAAATACCCATATATTGAAAAAAATGATTATGGTTCAAAACATATTTCTTGAACAAAAAATGCAGGAGATACATGGTAAACCTCTAAATGGGATGCTTATGCTAATATGTAAACAAAAGATCTAATTTGCTTAATAACATCAAAGGGTCCATGATATTTGGCAACCAACTTTCTCTTTTTTCCCAATTTCATAGTGCTTTGTTTAGGTGGAACTATAGTAAAATATACTTTATCATCAATATGATTTTCTTTTGCTTATCTGTGTAAATTTTCTATATATTTTATGTACTTTTAAATTTTATTACTCTTTTTTATTATATTTTCCATTTTTTTTTAATTATGGAAGGTGGTTAGTTACAGAAATGAATTGGTTTGTTTCTCTATTTTTTGGGGTGAAACTATTTCATATATTACAAAGAAATTATATTTGGATGTTGAATTAATCTCCATTGGGTTATAGGGGGGTTTATTAGAAAAAAAGTATATATTAATATATACTTTTTAATATATATTAATATGTGGGTGGGGGGCATTAATAGAAAAAGTTATTGGGTTATAGGGTAGATAAAATAACCTTGATATGGTCAATGATGGCTTGGAGAACTCCAATGTAAAATGCCTCAAGCCTTCTAATGTTTGGTCCATTTGAATAAGGTGATGAATGAGCTTGAGCAAGCTATTTATAAATTGTTGTCAAGATGAAGATTGTTGAAATTATAATCTTTACCTCTCAACAATAAGAATAATGATATTTTGCTTGTGGATATTTACTTGGAATTATTACTTCTATTATCTTATCTTTCCCATTAATTTCTTCACAATTAATTTTTACTTTATATTATGTGTTGTGGTCTCACGTTTCCAACATCCAATTCCTAAGAGTTCATAAGGATTTTGCTGTCGTACTAGTTTCATTCTTCTTGAGGAAGTTACTGATTTTAGCGAGGTTGTGTGTAAATGATGTGACAAAATTCAAGGAAAGTTTCCTTGGGATAACGTTAAACTCATTCTTTTGCATTGATCACAGGTAAAATGTGGTGTAAGGGGTCACCTAGGGCCTCCTTGCAATGCTGTAGGCTATGTTGATAGACAAGTGTGGGGTATAAATCATTTGTACCGCTATCCTGAATGGACAAGGTCAAAGGTCAGAACCTGCACTCATTAGATCAATCTTCGAAGGTAGTAGGCTAAGAACAGATCTTCTACCATATCTACCTAAAAGTTAAAATTTTCACAATATTGCAGTACTGTACAGAGAGCTCTCCACGAGAAGGGCCACTACGCAAGGACGCACCTGCATGGTGCTCGGCACCATTTGAACCTGAAGGCTTGTTGAGGTCTGTCTTTATAAAGGAAATTATCTTGATTCTTCATCCTGTATTCCTCAGTCTGTTGATGTTCATATGATATTAGCTTGAACGTTCTCTCAAGTTTAAAGATGTATGATTTCTTACTTTCTACACTTGCAGTTCAATCTCTGCGATCCTGTCTTGCATTATTGGATTGCACTATGGGCACGTTCTCATCCATTTCAAGGTTTATCACCAATTAGTCATTTTTTTCATTTTACAATTTGGTAGTGTAAAGTAGTGTATAGCTGGTAATGCTTGTATATGGAATCTGTACTTACTTCTGAAATAAGAATTACCCATTATTGACAGGACCATGCTCAGAGGCTGAAGCATTGGGTGATCATGGGTTTTGGATTCCTCGTTCTTGGAATTATTTTACATTACACGGATGGCAAGTGAATTAAAAAATACCTGATTCTCATACAGACTTGTCATTTACCAGCGATGGCACAACTTGTGACTTTCATATATGTGCATCCTGCAATTTCTGTATCCAACATAAATAACAGGTCCTGGATTTTATAACTAGTAATTGTAAAGATGACGCACTGATGACTGCTTCTATAATCTTTCTTGCAGCAATTCCACTGAACAAACAACTGTACAGCTTCAGTTATGTTTGCCTCACAGCAGGAGCAGCAGGGCTTGTTTTCTCGGCCTTCTATCTTCTGGTATTTTTCAGCACCTATGGCAATATTAAGATGGCATGTATCTAGCAGTGAATAATTTAATATAACTATTTCAAATCTATTTGGTGTACAAGACTTCTTGTTTGTTCCAGATCTCTTGTTTGTGGAACAAAGGACTTTTTAGGGATTTTACTTCTAAAATCTATAGAAGTGTAAATACCCTACTCATGTGAGTTTTTAGGAGAAAACACATGTTCTTTACCATTAAACCCACTTAAATTAGATAACTCATAACCAAGATATATAAACTCATTCATTTTAGATAACTCATAATCAAGATATATGAACTCCACAATATATGAACTCATTTGACAAATATGAAGTATGGATGAATCCCCATAAAAATATATATATATATATATTTGTTAAAATGAATATAATTATTTTGCTAATCCAGCAATAAATTTCGAAATGACACTGCATTTTCTCTTTGTGGTGTTTGTTGATTTTTCAGATTGATATTTGGGGTTTAAGGAGACCATTCTTGCTCCTTGAATGGATGGGAATGAATGCCATGCTCATTTTTGTCATGGCAGCCCAGGCTATATTTCCAGCATTTGTTAATGGATGGTATTACGACACTCCTAACAATACCTTGGTATGTATATTTATCTTCATCTTCCTTATCACATTTATTCTCTTACTCACTTAATGTTGTTTTTTTATATAGAATGTTATTTCTTTCATGTTTATATATATCATGAGTTTTTACTTAGTGAATCTGTGATATAACATTTGTATTTGTGGGATATGAAAGAATACCTATAATTTTATTAATAATAATAATCTAATTTTAAGGTCACTGCCAAGCCAAACATCAAATTGGTGTATGAGATCCCCTTGTTTGTGGAACAAGAGACCCTCTTGGCCAATAATTTGACTAGTAAAGTCTACGGAGGTATACATACCTTACCCCCTTTGGATTTGAACTTGTGACCTCCTAGGAGGAAACACATGTTCTCAACCATTAACTATTAATAAATGTTTCTCAAAATCATTTTGTTGAACCCCTTCTCAATACATCTTTCCAATTTAAAAAAAAAAAACTCTATTTTTACTAAATGCCTCATATTTTTACCAAATACCCCCTTTTATACCCCAAATACATATAATCCCCCTTGCACCCCACATCTCCAAATACCTACTATATATTAACTCTATTTTTCACAATTTAAAAACCTCCTTTATAAATGAATGTGACAAGATATTGGTCAACAAAATAAAACCCCCCCTATACTCTTTAAACAATAATAATAAACATTAATTATATATATTGCTCAATGATTTATATATATATATATATATATAATTTTATTTTAAGGTCAGAGTCAATCCAATCAACAAATTGGTGTATGAGATCATCTTTTGTAGGACAAGGAACTCCCTCTTCCCAAAGCTTTGAGTGCAAAGTTTGTAGAGGAGTACATACCCTACTCCTGTGGATTTAAACCTACTACCTCTTAAGAAGAAACACATGTTAAAATTGTCCCATACATATATATAATAATAATAATAAATATTGATTATATATATTATTTAATAATTCATTTAATAATTTATATATATTTCTATTTATACAATAAAAAAATTATATAAAAAAAGAAAAAAAAAGTGTGTACATAGTGTTTATTTATCTATGTTAATTTGGTAAAATCTAATTATATTTTGATTAATTAATAAGTAAAATGTGAAATAACTAATTTAAATTGAATGAAATTTATTTTAAAAAACAGTGATAATATGAAATAGATTTATAGTTTTCTATACATCCTTGGAAACCATTGTAAATGATAAAATGCCAATGGTGTTATCAGGTACATTGGATCCAAAAACACATATTTATTAAAGTGTGGCACTCAAGAAAAGTGGGCTTATTGCTGTATGTATTGTTCGGAGAGATTCTATTTTGGGGCATTGTGGCAGGGATTTGTCATCAACTCGGTATATATTGGAAGTTGTGAGTTTTTACTTTATGGCTTGAGAATTTTAATTAGTTTAGTTATAATTTAAGGGATTGATAATTTGGTGTAAATAAATGTGTTTTATTTTTACAAATCGGTATATATTGGAAGTTGTGAGTTTTTACTTTATGGCTTGAGAATTTTAATTAGTTTAGTTATAATTTAAGGGATTGATAATTTGGTGTAAATAAATGTGTTTTATTTTTACAAATATATATGTATAAAGTTAAATATATATGTATAAAGTTAAGAATATCAAAATTTGTTATAAATAAATGTGTTTTATTTTTACAAATATATGTATATGTATAAAGTTAAGAATAGCAATACAAAATAGATATTTTGATTAATCCTTATTGTGTTGTAGATATTTATTGTGTTGTAATTTGTTATAAATAAATGTGTTTTATTTTTACAAATATATGTGTATATGTATAAAGTTAAGAATAGCAATACAAAATAGATATTTTAGATATTTATTGTGTTGTAGATATGTATTATGAAGAATGTCAATGGAAAGCGGATATTTTGGTTAATGTTTATTTCATATGTTTTGATAATAATATTAATAAAAAGTTATATATTGAAATTTTTTTTTATAATAAATATATTATTTTCAAGTAATAAAACAAATTATTTGTAAATATTATATTTATATATGTTTAAGATATATTGAATAAATTTTAAAATAAGAAATAATATACAATATGTTCAAAATATAAATAAGCATATGGGAAATAAGTTTTCTAAAAAAACATTATATTTATCAATTAATTAAATAAATTATTTGTAAATATTACATTTATATATATTTAAGATACATTGAATAAATTTCAAAATAAAAAACAATATACACTATGTTCAAAATATAATTAAACATATGGAAAATAAGTCTTTGAAAAAAAACATTGTATTTATAAATTGGTTATAAATACAATGTTTTTTTCGAGAGCTTATTTTCCATATGTAAATTAATATATTATTTTTAATTAATAAAATAAATTCTTTGTAAATATTACATTTATATATGTTTAAGATACATTGAATAAATTTCAAAATAAAAAAAAACAATATACACTATGTTCAAAATATAATTAAGCATATGGGAAATAAGCTCAAAAAAAACATTGTATTTATAACCAATTTACATATGGGAAATAAGCCCTCTAAAAACATTGTATTTATAACCAATTTATATAGCTCAAAAATTCAAAAACACTTAAATATCATTAAATAATTAAATTTATATCCATTATATAAAATAGATAAATAACAATTAAAGCTATATGATTTTGTTAAACAATCAAGTGTATATGTTAATAACAATCAATTATAATAAGTATATAAATGGTTTTGTTAAACAATCAATTATAATAAGTATATATGTTAATAACAAAGAATTATAATAAGTTTATATGTTAATTTAAAAGATTTGTAAAAGTAAAAATAATAAATGTTAATAACAAAGAATTATAATAAGTTTATATGTTAATTTAAAAGATTTGTAAAAGTAAAAATAATAACCTAGTTATTTAAATAATGTAATGTGATTTTATTAAATTATTATATTAAATTAATTATAATAAGTGTATTTAAATAATAACAAAGAATTATAATAAGTTTATATGTTAATTTAAAAGATTTGTAAAAATAAAAATAATAACCTAGTTATTTAAATAATGTAATGTGATTTTATTAAATTATTATATTAAATTAATTATAATAAGTGTATTTAAATAATGTAATGTGATTTTATTAAATTATTATATTAAATTAATTATAATAAGTGTATATGTTAATTTAAAAGATCTTTAAAGTAAAAATAATAATTTTAGAAACAATTAGTTATTTTAAAAATAATGTACGAGTGAGTAACACTTAAAAAAATAATTTTTATATAGTGGTTTAAGATATAGAGATGATTTCTATGCAATTCACATAATTTTACTTTCACTTGGTAGTGTAAGCCATTTTTTCATTCATTTTGATTTTTTTTTAAAGATATATTTCAACTAACTTGATACTTGGGAGTCACTTTTAATGTCTCGGAGGTTAAAGGGATCCTACTCATTAATTTAGTCATCCTTGCTAGCATCCTTCTTAGCATGATATGGATTATATTGAGAACGACATAAAGACAAACATATAACAAGGAAACACACATATATATTGCAAGAAACACAGTAATACAATACTTAGATTCTATTAATGATTGTCTGGAATACAAAAGACTATAAAATGCAAAGCACATAAGCTAGCTAGAATGGTGGTAGCTTATCCCTGAAGAGAGAGATGTGTTGGCTACGCTCATTCGCAAGAAGTTGATTACAAAGAGGCTAAAAAGTTATTTTCACATAAAGCATCAATGAGAAAACCCTAACCCTAGAAGATGAATTGCCAAAAGGTTTGTGGGCCCCTATGTGATTAGTTGATATGTCAACTTCCAAGGGGTGTAACTATTGCATACAATCTCTATTTGGGGCACTTGGTATCCCATTAGAAATGTCTAGCTGAGAAGTACACATTTTGCACGGCCTAGCATCTACCTTTAGCTACATGCTAGGAATTTCCGTGCCAAAAAATATCGTTTAGGACCTCAAAATGGCACTGAAAGTTTGGGACCCAAAAAAACTATAGAAAAACTGCCAAGATGTGGAACCATTATGAATTAGTGGAACAGGTGGGTGGCCACCAGTATCCACCTGGATCAATCCTCCCCCCTTAGGAAGCAATGGTCCCCATTGCATCAAGTTCCTCCATCAGATGTGGAAAATTTTGTTGAATCTGGTGAGCCACTCGCCTTGGTGAAGAAGTTGCCCTGCTTTGATGACCCGATAGAGTTGGATGTTCTACTTGCAGGTTCCTTTCATATTGGTGTCCATGATCTGATTGATTGTTTTTTTTCAATGTAGTTAGGATTGAGTTATGCAGGGTCCAAGTGATCGACCACATCTGAAATGTCCAGGAGAGGTGGAAAATATGGTCGAAGCAATTCCACATTGAATATGGGGTGCAAGCCAAGGAAAGGGGGAATACTTAATTCAAAACCATTATCACCCACAACATTAGTGATGGTGTAAGGCCCATATCAGAGTGGGAAGAGCTTTCGATGGGGTCTTGTGAGTCACTATTTCTGGAAATGCAACCATACCTTATATCCCACCTAAAACTTGTGTGGTACCCTATGTTGGTCGTGGCACTACTTGTACTTGGTGTTGTCTTTCTATAAAATATCATGAACTTGTTGTTTGATGTGTTGGATTTGTTCAATAAATTTGGTTTCTTGATCAGTCTCAATATGACGATGGGAGGACTCTTCATGTGCAGCTTTAATGGTCAGAGCTACGTCAATGGGGGTTAGTGGTTGGAACCCCAAGCACACTTGAAAAGGGTTTTGTCCAATAGAGTTGTGGAGGGATTTGTTGTATCTATGTTGAACATAAAGAAGGATCTCATCCCATGTGCTTGGATGTTGGGAATTGTACATCCTCAAGATATGAACAATCATCCTATTGAATACCTCTGTTTGTCCATCAGTCTATGGGTCAACTTGGTGTCCATCATCGACTATAGGTTGGACCAAATAGTATTTGGGAACCCAATATGAACCCAAACATGTTCAAAGAATATCTTAGTGGTGGCCTCAGCTATGATACTCTTCTTGCATGGTTCCAATACTGCCTTCTTAGAGAATCAATCAACGACCATGAAGAAACATCCATTACCATGCTTGGTTGAAGGTAGACTAGACATGTAATCCATGGAGATGGAATCCCAAGGCCTATCAAGAGTAGGCATAGGAATGTATAGTCCATGTTTCTTGATGGCGGGTTTGGAAATGGCACATGTAGTACATGATCTGATGTACTTGCAGACATATTGTCGAATATTCATCCAATAAAAATGATTTTCTAGTACTACCACTATTTTATCCACACCAAAGCTTCATGCCGCTTGACTGTAATGAGCTTCCCAAATCAACTTTCCACACTCTCTTGTAGGAACACAAAGATGGCTTAGATAGCATAGTATTCCATCCTGGAGATGAAAGTATGGAACTGATTTTCCTACACTCAATGTATGATAGGTAGCAGCAAAGTCAGAGTCATTATTGTATAATTATGGCCACCCAGAGGTCTCATGCCCATAGGAGTTAAGAATCGTGGTTAGCGCCACAATCAGGGGTCGAATAATGTAGTCTACAACATGGTTGGTGTTTCCCCTCTTGTATTTGATGTTCAAGTGGAATTGTTGCAGGTACATGGACCACTTTTGATGGCGATCATTCTATAACTTTCCTTATGTCAACATGAATTGCAGAGGCTTGTGATCAGTTTGGATGATCATTTCCTTTCCCATAATGTAATGCTTCAACTATCGACATGCCTGCATAATGGATTACATCTCTTTGCCGTAGGTGGGGTATCTGTGAACAACATCATATAGTGTTTCACTATGATAGGCCACTCGATGCCCATGCTAAGTGAGGAATGCACTGATAGCATAATCTGAAAAATATGTCTCAATCTCAAATGGATGTTGCAATTCTGGAAGAATAAGGGTTGGTGTTGAGTAGAGGTGGAATTTTAAATCCTCTAATGCTTTTAGTTGTGAGGAAGCCCAAACAAACTTTGGCTTGGCTCCACCCTTGGTCACCTGGCATAGGGCCCAAGCAATATGAGAGAACCTTAGCACAAACCTGTTGTAGCAGTTGGTAAGGCCCAAGAAGCTACGGAGCTCGATCAGTGTCTTCGGGGCCAACCAATCACGGATGACTTGGATCTTGGCTAGATCCACATGCACACCCTACTCATCCACGATGTATCCAAAATATTGAATTCTCTTCATTTCGAAGGAACACTTCTCCAAATTGGCATATAAATTGTGTTGTCGCAGGGTGCCCAAGACCTACTGAATGTGCTTCAAATGTTCCTCTCGGTTGTTGCTAAAGATGAGGATGTCATCCATATATACGACCACAGAGGATTTTGTGAATGGCCACAACATATCATCCATCATCCGCATGAATTTGATCAGGGCATTAGTCAAGCCGAAAGGCATAACCAACCACTCGAAGAGACCTTCTTTAGACTTGAAGGTTTTCTTCCATACATCATTTTACTCAATCGACACCTACTGGTAGCCTGGATTCAGATCAATCTTACTGAAAAATTTGGCGCCCTTGAGTTGATCTAAAATATCATCAATCTAGGTGATTGGGTACCAATTTTTTACTATGATCTTGTATAGGGCTTTGGAATCAGTTCTAAGTCACTGTGTCCCATCCTTCTTATGTACCATAACAATTGGGCTCTCGCAAGGTGAGGATATTGGTCCAATGTGGCCCTTCAGAATTAGCTCTTGGATTTGGAATTTGATTTCTTCATTCTCCATAATAGAGTGTCTATACATAGGATCATTAGGAAGAGGAGCATTAGGTGTCAAATCAATTGAATGCTTTACCTGACAGTGCAAATGATCCCTAGTAGGTGAGGAAATGTGTCTTTGTGCTCTTCTGCTATCTTTTCCACCTACTTATTTTTTGTAGAGAGACCTCATGCAGAGGTCTTAGCAGTTGCAGTGACCTTCTGACTGGACCATAAAGAGGACAAATCTCCCAATATGAGAGACCACCTTTTTGTGCGCTTTTTGTATTGATTTGCGGAGATCAAAGAGACTATGGTAGTTGGGACTACCTCTGATACCATGTAGAGTTGACCTCCCAAAGTAATAATGACACTACGGGGCCTAGATTCATAAACAACATGACACTTCCACATATATGGTTGTCCTAAAATAACATCACAAACTTCAATGGTGGAAACATCACACAATACCTCATATTTGAAGGGTTTGATGTCATAGTGCAGGCGACATTGTTGGCTGACGTGAATGTCTCATCCTTGGCTGAGCCAACTAATGGTGTATGTATGAGGGTGTGGGGTCGTTGTTAGGTTCAACCTCTTGATGACCTCTATTGAGATTAGGTTCTTATGGATACTGTTGTCAACAATGAAATGGAGTGGGGTCCCCTTCACCCACATATGTGAGTGGAAGAGGAGCTCCCCTTATTCAGGCTCCTCCAATTCCTTTGGTTGGACCTTTGTGGTAGAGATGATGACACTGGGTTCTGCGTCAATGATTCATTTTCCCTTATCTGGTTCCAAATCAAATTTTAAGTTGGCATTTGACTTTAAGGCTTTCATCTCAACCAACAATGATTGTTTGGAGAAACATTCATTAGTGTTGTGCCAAGGGATTTTGTGGAACTCACACCACTTTCCAGTGTCCTTCTTCAACTTCTCACTACCCTTCTTTGCTTGCACCTTGGATTGGTTGTCTTGGGGAAAGCTATCATTTCTATGTCCTTTTCTTTGGGAGTTAGGGCCACCTTTACAATTCTTATGCTACGATGTGTTTGCAGAACTGAAATCTCACTTATTCTTTTGCTTGAACTTTTGATCGATCTTGACAACATATCGATAAGAAATTCCTAGTGAGGAGATATCTAGGAACTCCATATCTATTTGGATGTACCTATGTAGGCCACTATAGTACTTCAAAACCAGGTGTCACTCGGAGTATGTAATACCCATATTTTTGTGCAAGGTATGGAAGATGTTGGTGTACTCTGGTACCGTCTCATCTCTCTCCCAACACAAAGTTTTCCATGTCATGTACTAGTCATCATAGTTTCCAATAGGGTAGTATTTCTCGTTGAGGGCATCAACAAACTTTTCCCAAGTGGGTCATGGCCTAAAAATTGCAAACTCATCTACAACATGTTTCTCATAGTATGTCTTCCACCAAAATCTAACATGGGGAAGGGCATTAAGGAGCGCAAAGGTGATTTTTTCACAGTTGGAAAAAAATTGGATAGAGAAATAACCCTTTAGTAGACTTAACCATTTTTCCAAAGCATTGACGTCTATCTGGCCTTCAAACAAAGGAATATCAAATTTTACTTGTACCTTAAAGGGTATCGCACCTTTGAAGTGACTGTTGGTTGAAGGCGCATTTATCATTGTTGGAAATTGTTGAAGGATCTAAGCAAAATTATCCATCATCTCATTCCTCTATTGTGTGAGGGATTCCTTAATCAACAATTTGATAGGATATCCTTCTCTATCATCTATATTTTATTCTACCATGGTAGGTTTCTTGGGTTGGAAGTGTTAGAATGTGCTCATTTAACCATAAACAATATCACTATTGTCACCCAACCATAGGCCGAAGCCACCCCCGAGCACCTTGAACTTGATAGAGAGAAGAATCCTGGTAGCAAAACAATAGCCAAGCAAGGCTAATGCACCAAGCAAGAAGTAACCAAAGTTGATTAGAGAGTCCAACCCAGAAAGATAGAAAAAATAGATTTCAGAACTGGCGGCAACACCTTCTCCGGGACTTGCGCACAAGACTGCCAAACTGCAGTGCGCGCAAGACTGCCAAACTGTGATTCTGAGAATTGTGTGTAAAGTGAAGACTGACACCCTGTATTTATACTAGCTTTGGCAGACTGCCTGGGCTGACTTCTCATTCTAGGTACTAATTAATTCATATTAATTATCTCTCTTAGCCGACAACTCTTCTAGGGTTACATTCACTTATTTTCTTGCTTCCGGAATATTCTAATCTTGTCAAAGGTCACAATGGAGGTTGATACCTCCCGAAGCTACCATAATATCAACACTCCCTCCTAGCTAGGGATTTATAACTAATAATGGTCTTGAGCACAAACAGACCATTCAACTGGTAGCATCACGAGCACCATCATTATTATCCAACTGGATAATCTCCATGGCAACTAGTACAATGCCAACTGATAGAACACAACTGTGTTTATCCATAGTAGTACACAACTACTCAATCCATGACACATAGTCACAAATAGTGGGATATATCCACCACAATAACATACCTCTACTATCTGGATACATGCAGTCTCCATCATATCAACTGATATCAACCTGCACAGAAACAATGTTATGATATAAACTGAGTCATCTGGGCCATTCTTCCACTTACATCTGTGAGATCAGGAAGATCATCTGCCTTCAGAGTAGAACATCAATGATGGGCTATCTGAACTATTCTTCTCAAGCAAGGAAGAATAATTGTCCTGATTTCTAATCCTAGACCATTCCCTATCCGGGCCATTCCACCGACACTAAAATAATGTGCAACCTAGAGAGAATGAGTCTGCCCTAGGGAATTCTTGTCCCTGATTGCTGAACCTGGACCATTCACCTATCTGGGCCATTCTTCCAACACTAAACAAAGTGCAACATGGAGAGAATGAATATTCCCTAGGGAATGACTGTCCGGACCATTTCCTAAGGAAATGATTGTCCTGCACCAACCTCCAAAATGGACCATTATTCGAAACTACTCACAACTATGAGCTTCGAAAGAATGATTGTCCAGCGAGGTGAATCAGTCTTCTTGACCACTAATAAAAGTGATCGCCAAGAAGAGAGACTGTCCTAGAACATTCCCCATGTTAACCACAATGGGAAATCTTTGTCTATGGTACATCAACAATCCATCAAACCATTTTCATTATGAAAATGACCATTCGATCTGGACCATTTTATGAACTAGAAAATGCCTGTCTGTCAGAAATATCAAACCACTTTCCGAACTGGAAAGGAACTACCCAAGCTAGACCATTTTTCAAACTTGAAAATGATTGTCCTCAATTCAATGATATGTCAATGCTCCCTCCCAACCTGGAGAGTCATTTCTTCCCTTTCAACTAAGGGAGTTATTTCCACGATCCCCAATTTTTCTCGAAAATATGAAAACTTTATTCTGGACAGAGTCTTTGTCAGGATATTTGTTGTCTGCTCATCTGTGGGGATATACTGGAGATTTACTTCTCCTTCCTAGACTTTATATCGAATAAATTAGTATTTTATCTCAATGTGTTTCGACCGTTCATGAAACACTGGGTGTTCTAATAGCCTTATACAACTCTGATTGGCGCAGTGTATTATAGTTGAATATGGAACCTGATCAAATAATCTGGAGATTAGCTTTCTCAGCCATATTGCTTATGTGCATGCCTCACATGCTGCGATATATTCTTCTTCTGATGTGTTGAGTGCAACAGACTTTTGTTTTCCTGCTGCCCCAAGATATCATAGCGGAGCCCAAGCTGAAACACATCCCTGAAGTACTCTTTCTTTCTTCTGCACTTCCTGCCCAATCTGAATCTGTGAATCCATGAAGTTGTATGTCACTAGATGCAGTTTATCTTAAACCATAGTTTATAGTCCCACGAATATATCTTAGAACATGCTTTGCAATTGTCCAATGCTCATGTCTAGGTTCCACCTGGAACTGGCTTAGTGTGTTCACGATCAAGCAAATGTCTGGTCGAGTATTTACCAAATACATTAATGACCCAATCAATTGTGGATATAGTGATGGATCTACTAGATCAAAATATGAGTCTCTTACTTTTCTTATATCTGTGGTCATAGGAGTGTCCATGGATTTGCAATCCATCATTCCAAACTTCTAAAGAATCTTTATTGCATACTTTCCTTGTCCAAGGAATACTTCATCATGCTTCTTCCATACTTCTAGTCCCAAGTAATAATGCATGAGACCAAGATATTTCATTTCAAACTCAGAAGCTAGTTCCTTTTTGCATTGGATGATGAGATACTCTTCACATGTTAGAAATAGATCATCGACAAATAGTAGTAGAATCATAGGTGCATTGTTCACGACTTTGTAGTAAAGATTTGGATCTGTATGACTTTTGGAGAAACCAAGTTTCATTAGATAGTTGTCTATTCTGGCATACCAAGCTCTTGGAGCTTGCTTGAGTCCATATAAATCTTTCTTTAGTCTACAAACATGAGTGTATCTAGAATGTACTTCAAACCCTTGAGGTTGTTCAATGTATACTTCTTCTTCGATTTCTCCATTGATGAAAGATGTACTTACATCCATCTGATATAAACTCCATCCCATGGAAGCAGCAAGAGACATGATAGCTCTAATGGAAGTATATCTAGAAAATGGAGAAAATGTTTCATCATAGTCTTCTCCCTCCTTCTGGGAGAACCCTCTAGCTACAAACCTTTCTTTATATTTGTCCATGCTTTTTTTTTCTGCATGTTTGATCTTATATACCCATTTTGAAGTTACTACTGATTTTTATTTAGATCTAGGCACAATTTCCCATACATAATTTTTCATGATGGACTGGTGTTCTTCTATCATGGCTTCTTTCCATTGTTTCTTCTGAACTGCCTCTTCAAACGTGGTAGGTTCTTCATCTAGAAGCTTTGTCATACATGTTGCATAGCTGGAGAATATTTTGGGCTTCTTACTTTTTCTGAAGGTCCCACTTGGGGCCTTGAGTCTTTCTGCTTCTTGTAGGGTAGATTCAAGCCAAGCTGGTCATTTCTTGGTCTTAGGTACAGTGTCTGAATCAATGGTATCACATGGTTGCATCAGATGATCAAGTTGTTCCTTTTCTTCATTCTAGTTTTCTGGAAGACATGTGCCTTCTTCAATAGGCTCTTCATACTCTTCTTCTTGTATAGTTTCTTCTGTGAATTTCCTGAAAGCCATCTTTTCATTGAAGGTCACGTCTCTGCTGACTTCAATCTTATGTTATTCCAGGATATAGATTCTATAAGCCTAGGATGATTCACTATATCCCACGAATATGTCCTTCTTTCCCGAGGGTTCTAATTTATTCCTTTTGTCCTTGGGAATGTGAAAGTAAACATGGCATCCAAAGATTCTTAATTTTTCCACAATAGGTTTATTTCCTGAGAAGGCTTCTTCTGGAGTTATGTCCTTCAACATGCGGTGAGGACTTATGTTTTGAACATATATTGTTGTCATGGTTGCTTCTCCCCATAAGAACATAGATAAACCTTGATCGTTTAGTAGTGCCTTCACGGTTTTTTCAATAGATCAGTTCTTTATTTCTTCTATGCCATTTTATTGAGGATTATGAGGAACAATCAACTCCCTCCTAATCCCTGTTGATTTGAAAAAGGCAATGAATTCATTTGATGTGTATTCTGCTCCATTATCTATTCTCAAGGTCTTGATTTTCTTGTTTGTGAGGTTCTCTATCTCTGCTTTGAATTCTTGAAACTTGTTGAATACTTCGTCCTTTGTCTTCAAGAGATATAACCAAGTCTTTCTTGAGTAATCATCTATGAAGATTGCGTAGTAGAGAGAACCTCCTAGAGATTTGACTGACATCGGACCGCAAACATCTGAATGTATTATATCTAGAATCTCCTTAGATCTATTGTTGTTGCTTGGGAATGGTTTCTTGATATTCTTTCCAAGAGCACATTCTTTGCAAATTCCTTCATGCATAGACTGTAATTATGGTATTCCTTCAACCATCTTTTTGAGAAAAGGCAATGCTTGATAGTTAATATGAGCGTACCTTATGTTCCAAAGTTCATTGGGATTAACTTCATCATGTACAAGAGCTTCTTAATTTTTTTCTAGTAGTCTATATAGATTTCCTTCACGGGTTCCAATAACCCTAACATTCTCTATGTTGGAGTCTTTGTGCCAAGATAACACTTTTCCATCTACGAAATCTATTTTGTTTCCTTGGTCTTCTAGGCAAGATATGGATACAAGATTCTTTTCTAAACCAGGTACATATAAGACATTGCTCAAATGAACATTGTTACATGTTTTCAACTTGATGGAGGCTTGTCCAAATGCTTCGACTGGGTAATTGCTTTTGTCTCCAAGCTCTACCTTGTACGATGTCTTCCTTTCATTTAGATTTGAGAGTCTGGATTGATCTCTCGTCATATGCCTAGAATCTCCACTGTCAATTATCCACATGTCATGTTCAATCGTTCTGTGAGTGTTGAGTACTGTAGATGACTAGTCTTTTCATTCATGACTTTGGTTGACTAGTGACTAGTCATGCTTTGATTCAAAACTTCAACCTTGACGTTTCTACCTTCTGAGAGTTCCAAGAGGTGCGCTAGACTAGGGCGCACTTGAATACCTTTTTATTGAGCGATATGTTCCATCGTAAGGTGCTGGATCGAGGTTTTAGGGTTTCTGCAACTGTACCTTCTAGTAACCCTAGCGACAGTGTCTTGGAAGTTGTTCCTTCTAGTAAACCATAGCGACAGTTATTCAACGAGATTAGTATCCTAATGGCTATGCTTCCTTCCAGTGGTTAGACTGAATGAAGGAGGTGTGGGCCCATAACCTGTTAGAATGTGCTCGTTTAACCATAGGGACATTATCACTATTGTCACCCAACCATAGGCCGAAGCCACCCCCGAGCACCTTGACCTTGACAGAGAGAAGAATCCTGGTAGCAAACCAATAGTCAAGCAAAGCTAATGCACCAAGAAAGAAGTAACCAAATCTGATCAGAGAGTCCAACCCATAAAGATAGAAACAATAGACTTCAGAACTGGTGGCAACACCTTCTCCAGGACTTGCGCACAAGATTTCCAAACTACAGTGCGCACAAGACTGCCAAACTGTGATTCTGAGAATTGTGTGTAAAGTGAAGACTGGCACCCTGTATTTATACTAGCTCTGGCAGACTGCCTGGGCCAACTTCTCATTCTGGGTACTAATTAATTCATATTAATTATCTCTCTTAGCCGACAACTCTTCTAGCGTTACATTCACTTCTTTTCTTGCTTCCAAAATATTCTAATCTTGTCAAAGGTCACAATGGAGGTTGATACATCTCGAAGCTATCATAATATAAACAGGAAGGAGTGTTATTCCCCAAGCTCAACCAGTTCAAGACCCAACTCTCAATAACCTGACCTCGTCGGGGACATGCAGAAAGAAACAACAAAGACCAAATTTCTCTAATACCACTGATCAGGATTATATTGAGAATGACATGAAGACAGAGATACAACAAGGAAACACACCGAGATATTGCAAGAAACACAATAATACATTTAAACTCATATTCTATTAATAACTGTATGGAATACAAAAGACTGTAAAATGCAAAGCACACAAGCTAACTAGAATGGTGGTAGCTTATCCCTAAGGAGAGAGATGGGTCAGTTATGCTCATTCGCAAGAAGTTGATTACAAAGAGGTTGAAATTCCTTTTAGCATAATTCATCAATGAGAAAACCTTAAACATCCAAAAACCTAACCCTAGAATATGAAACACCAAAAGGTTTGTGGGCCCCGATGTGGTTAGTTGATATGTCAACTTCTCAAGGGTGTAACTTTTGCATATGATCTATGTTTGGGCCACTCGAAAGCCCGTCGAAAAGGTCTAGCCTATAAATACACATTTTGCATGGCCTGAAATTTTCCTTCGGCTACATGCTAGGCGTTGCTGCACAAAAACAATGTCGTTTAGGGCCTCAAAATGGCCCTAGAAATTTGGGACCCGAAAAACTGTAGAAATATTGCCAAGATGTGGAACTATTATGAATTAGTGGAATAGGTGGGTGGCCACTAGTATCCACCTGGATCATAGCAACTTGCTCCAATTATGATAAAATAAGTATTTGTATGGTGCCCTAAGATGGAGAAGTGATTCTCATGTAATTCATACAACTTTCCCCCTTCTACATCATGTTTCAAGCCATTTTCCCCTTCCATTTTCCTTTTTTATTTTTTGCAAATAAAGATGTAATAATTCAAGAAAATGGGAGAATATATAACACAATTTTGGTTTCTCATGGAAGAGATAACAACATGTGATGATAAAATTGAAATGAAGATGTCATCATTACTCTTATTGGAGGCATGCATGCCAATAAGGTATAATGCTTATACTAGAATCTAAGGTCACATTGTCCTTTGAGGAAAAATACATTTTCTTGTTGAAGGAAGAATCCAAGAAGAAGGACACGAGGTTAATTGTGATGGAGACACCAACATTATTTTCATCCAGAAGTAAAGGAATGCAAAAGAAAAAAAATAAAATACAACATAATAAAAAAATGTTATATTCCCCAAGGGAGAATTCATAGGGAAATATGAACAAGGTTAAGTACTCACATGTCCATGAAATAGGAATATAAAAAAAATAAAAATTCTAAAGTTATTAATAATGAAGGAAAAAATATTGATGACGTCAATTTCTTGTTGGAACAACTTTTCTTGGCAACAAATATGGATGAAATTGTTTCTACCCGAAGTTGGAATCTATATTGTGACTCGACAAATGACCTATGAATGGGGGTGGTTTTAGAAACATCAATTTTATGGAAGGGGAAAATATGTGATTTTTGGAGGTGGAGATGAGTGTAAAGTTATAGGCAAGAGGACTGTCTCAATGACTTTGTTAGATGGTGCCTACAAATAGATTTATAATATTTACAATATCTTCCATGTTCCTAAAATTATTAAGAACTTGTTGGTTGTGCATTAAACTATAGACCTTGGATTGACTATATAATTTGATGCAGTGGTAGGAAAGATGAAGAATTGTCATAAAAAATGATTACAAAAGGAATGAATAAAGGTAATGTGTATATATTTTGTTTAAAAGTGTATAAATTGTTAGTAAAGGATGATGATGATATCAATGCTACTAGAATTTGGCATCATTGACTTGGATATATTGGCGCACAATTAAAGGAGACCATGAGGACAAAGATGGTGGTTAATTGTTTGGAGATTAATATGCATGTTCCGTTTGGCATTTGTGGAGGATGTGTCTTCAAAAAAAAAAAAAAACATATCTTCTCTTGAAGGATGGTGTCCATAGAGATGAGAAATTGTTGGAGCTAATTCAATCCAATATCTATGGAAAAATGAAAAATTTGTAACACGGTGGCGCTGGGCATTTTAGCTTTCATTAATGATTTTTCAAGCAAAACGTTTATTTCTTCTTGAAGGATAAATCACAAACAATGGAGTGTTTAAAAAAATCTCAACCCTTAGTGAAGGAGGAGGCCAAGAATCCACTAAAGAGGTTGATGTGTGACAAAGGTAATGAGTATGCCTCGAATTCCTTTAAGACAATTTGTGATCAAGGAATAAAAATTGAATCCATAATGACCTATACTTAGCAATAGCATGTAATGGTGGATAGGAAGAATAAGATGTTGATGGAATGCAAGGTGCATATTTACAAAATGATATATTACCATATGATTTTTGGGTAGAGGCGTTCACCACATCAATATATGTTCAATATCAATTACCTGCAACAACATTGCAGTCAAAATATATTTATGAAGCATAGTGTGGGGGAAGGATAACATTTGAAGGTTCTTAGCTCTCATGCATGTGTACATGTTCTCAAGAGAAGTGGAGTAGTGGGATGACCAAAGCATAAAACATAGAATGACTAGTTATGATTGTAATTCTAGACTTTATATATATTAACCAGGATGAATATATATAGTCATATAGTCATTAAATGATTGTCACAATAACCAGGATGAATATTAACCAGTTCTTCATATTCACCAAAAACTAAAGTAAATTTGTAACATGGCTATCATTTTCTATCAGAGTATATACAATGAGATTGTATATGCTTCGATAAGGAAGTACATAATGTTACTTGACCTAAGTAGCATGTTAAATGAACTCTATGTTCATGTTGATTCTCTCAAACTTGAAATCATTCCTAGCCTTTGAATAATATACTTGGGTAGCCACCGGAACGCAAGTATTGGTTCTTGGTATCGACGACCATTTGAGTCTGGCATCGTCCAAGGGTTTCAATAGACCCTGTACAAAACCCATAAACAAAGTTTGTTAGAACTATATGAAGGTTATGTAATAACGTAATATAACACTACAGACTATAAATACAATTGTTTCTTGTGGTTATACACACTATAACACTATATAATATAACGCTATGAGTTTACTTGTGGTTATTAATTAAATAAGTGCACATTAAATTCAAGTCTATAACCACGACGTGATAGTGATTGATCCCTCCAAGAAACAACTGTTGGTATAGATTGTGTTGTAAATCGGGGAGATCCTAAGGCCGAGGTTGGTGTGGTTTAAACTTTGTAAAAATGTAAACCATGGAATTCATCCCATATATACCATTTAATAATGACTCAGTCAAATACATTATGCATTGCGACTTAGAGAAGTGAGTTTAGAACTATGTCCTTCGTGGACATAAAGCTTTATATTGGGTTGGTCTTGTTGCCGCCTTATACACACCTGGGAGACGTGGGAGAAATCTTCAATCCACTCGGTGTGTCCTTGGGGGCAAGTGAGAGTTAAGGTGTTGTCACCTAATCCTCAACTCCTCCGTCTAGGCCAACTCCTAGCGAAGCCAAGGGGGGGTAGTCCCTAACA